>UFQX01000170.1:584132-617512 GCA_900497675.1 Arapaima gigas | reverse complement strand
TTTGGGGGGTGGGGGGGGGGGGGTAGGGGGGGGGGGGGGGGGGGGGGGGGGGGCAGGTAGCGGGTGTGAATGCTGTCATGCACACAAGGGCCCGGTACTCTTTGTGTGTTTCCGATAACAAGGCTGCTCAGCTGTTTTGGTTCCCTGCACCCCCTGCCCCACACGCCCCCCTGTGTCACCCCTTTGTCCCCCGCGCAAAAGATCCTCTCACACACCACGCACAACACACACACACACACACACACACACACAAATCTCACTCAGGCACATTGGGTGCAGCGCCTGCTTATCTCACACACACGTGCTGCACTGAAACACTTGAAATGTCTGCATGTGGATGGGTTCTCCCAGCGAGGTGTGTAAAGAGAGATGTACACAGTGGTTTGAAGAAGTATTTCTCCGTCCAGTTTTCTCTATTTTTCCCAATTTTTTTCATTGATTGTTCTGGCAGGGCAGGAATTTTGGCCCCGCCCTCTCTGTAGAAGATTTCCAGGTCTGACCATAACATCTCAACTTCATACTAGAGGTCTGCAAAATTCTTAACATCAACTCATGGTGTGGTGGCCTGATGTTAAGAATTTTGTGACCCTAAAAGGAATCCATGGTTCCTGCAATGATAGCAAAGTCCCCAGGTGGCAGCAAAACATCTCCAGACCAGCCACCAAAATGCACAACTGCTGGTAGAAGGTTCTTACTCTGAAACACCCTATTTGGGTTCCACCAAAAATAAAGGGCCCGTCTCATCCATACACCTAACTTTCATTCATCACCCCCAGAACATTCTTAAAGAAGTTTTTTTTGAGCTTGTTCATGATGCTCGTGGAGCGATTTGGCAGGATAACCACTCTTAGGTTGATTCGCCCCCCCGTTCCAGATGTTCTCTACTTGAGGAGAACGACTCTGACTGTGGTTAAGTTGGGGGGCTGTGTAACCCTCTCCAGACTGACAGGCCTCAGGAACGTTCCTCCACCGGCCTTCGGAAATGTCCTCTGACTATCACCATCACGTGTGTCTCTGAATATCATTTTTCGCCAACTCAGCTTTTGCTGGTAAGAGTCTGAAAATGATGCTGGACAAAGCAGATCGAAATCAGACCTCATTTTCTTCAATCTGCCGACTTCACCCCATTAATTAGGTTAATTTAAAGTTTCTCACAGCCATGGCTGCAGGTTTCAGCTTCTTCCCCACCAACGAAACGACAGAAGAATAAAAACGGTGCCACTTTGCCTCTTTCGGGGTCCTCAACAAAATCAGACACTACAAACTGATGTAGAATATTAATAAACAGGTAAAAAAAATTGACAAACATTGATCAGTAGACAAATAAATAGGTAACATGAAGATGAATAGATAAAGAAATAGATAAATAGATAAAAAATGAATAGATAGCCAGGCAGAAATAGATAGATGGATAGGAAGAGATGATCAGTGCAGATGAAGTCAGTGGTGAGGAGGCGATGGTGGTGATGGGCACCCGTGTTGTCCAGAATTCAGCAGATTAACAGACTAGACGATATGAGCAAATTTAAGGTGAAAAAGCTGCAAAAATAACCGTGTACAATGAAAGTTCTTGTGATACATACAGAGAGCTGTCAGTGTGTCAGCGGGGAACCAAAACTGATCCCTTTCACCTGCCTCTCATCTGTTGGTCTGGTTGGAAAGTACGTTCTGGCCGCATTTGAACCCTGAGCTCACAGTGCCTGCGCTGTACTGTACCCGCAACAGTGCGGTGGTCCTATTCTCACAGCAGGGGGTGTAGTAGTTACCAACCCTGGCTATAAAGTGAACCTGCGTATCCTCGCAGGGGCCATGCTGTTCCACCTGTTAGAAAGGCGCATCACCTGCTCTGGAGCAGAGTCTCGTCGGCTGCAGAGGAGCCACGGACAGAGGTGTTAGCACCTGTTTCGCACAAAATTAAATCAAACCCATTTTCCGCCTTTTTATCCATTTAGTTTGCATTGTTCCTGTATTGTTATCGATTCTGTCTTGAGTGCACAAGAATTCACAGGCGCACGTGCTCACACACCTCATACACATATGAGCGCTTATGCAAATGCAGACATGCATATATATTATGTGAACTCTCACCCAATCATGTTCACACACACACACACACACACACACACACTTCCCAAAGCCCATTATCGCTGAACCTTCCCTATAATGGCTTTCCCTTTGCTGTGTTCCTGTGGGAGGGAGCAGCACAATGCAGCCCTTATAAATCACCTGCCCTGCCCCCCTCCTGCACCGCGCCCATCCCTCGCCCACCCTGTTATCAGCACTGGCACATGGGAGCTCCCAGCCGCAGCCCGGGGCTGGGAAATCCTATTACCCTGCAAATAGGAGACACACAGAAGGTCACATCATTAATTACAGCGGGATCCAGGAGCCGCCACTGCTAGCTGGGCTCCTGCACCCCCCCCAAGACAGTTACCACGCTGAACGTGGGTTTGCGGACCAACTCCTCCCACGCGCTGGTGTTTACTGCTGGAGTGCTGGAGACCCTCGGACAGGAGCCCATTCCATAGGGGTGTATGAGCGAGTGAATGAATGACTGGATGAGGAGAGGCCTGAGATGCCATGCTGTGTGTGTGTGTGTGTGTGTGTGTGTGTGTGTGTGTGTGTGTCTGTACAGCTGTGCCCTAGCCGTCCGGGTGATTAAGCACCAGAACATTCTGCTCGTGTTGGGCTCCCGGCCTGCACTCCGTCACCACTGGGTCTCCACATATATCCGCAGACCTGGAAACTGATCATAAATTCCATTATTTGCGACGTCCAGCAGTCACTGACAGAAAAGGGTGTATATTTACCAGAAGGAGGCAGAGCCGCGCCGTGGCACCACCCAGCAGTGTTTTCACTGTGACTTTTACTCGGCTTTTCGTCAAAGTTTTGACTGGGCGAAAAACATAAAAAACACAACGTGTTCGGTTCACTTTGTCGATTTGGATCAGTTCAGATTAACCTGTTATTCCCGTCACAGAATCTGGCTCCTTGTATTGAGAATATATTCCCTTCACCCAGAAAGACGAAAACTGTAGGAAACGCACAACGTTAGTTTGTCCCTGAGGTCAGCAGCGGGTATTTGTTCCCACCCCCTCCCCCCACTTCTTTCACCGCACCTTTTCAGCGTCGCTCTTTCCTCTTGCCTCTACTGTAAATACAGTGCTGGCAATCGCTGCAGCCGCTGTGTTGCCGTACCTGAGTAAATACACTGCGGAACCTTTAGTTTTACCCCAGTCGCTCGCTGGAGACATCACTGTAACAGCTCAAGACCCCGAAGCACAACTTTTTCCTTTCTGGTGGCAGGTTTCGCGCTCCGCTCTCCGGACATGTGCGGCCCTGTGACGGTCCGGCAGCCGAAGGAGACGGATGACCGTGAAAACACTGTGGTCCTCACCCGCATCGGGCCGTGAGATCCAAACGAGAGGGAAAAAAAATATGTACGACACAAACACGATCTTCACTGTACCCATGAAGGATTCCCACTTCCTTCTGCCATGTGAAGGCATCTAAGAGGATGTCCACCATGTGACCGGCTGTGCGAGGCAGTGTGTCCCTGGGCCGTCCTCTACGGGATGCAGGAGGCGGGGATACGGGGCTGATGGTGTGCAGGCCCCTGTGTGCCTCTCATTGCTCTTACATTAAAACTAGTCAAGGGGAAAATTGCCATGGACCCCCGCACCACGAGACCACCTGGAACCCCGTCAGCTGGTGTGTGACAGCAGGCGACGGCAGAGTGTGCGCCGAGTCCAATTTCCCTCGGCCCGTCTGATCTCCTCCCCGGAGACGGCCAGCGCTGAGAAGCTGCGTTTATTGGATACATCCTCCTTATCAGGGACGGCTGTGAAGTCATGACCGTTCCCGCCGTGCGAGGAGAAGCGACACGCGGCGGCTCCAGCATCGCCACTACCACACTAGTTTGAACATGGCGCAAAACGAAAGCGGCGGCTTTCAAACCCAAGACGTTTGGACACAAAGCGTAGCTAAAACCTCGTTTTATTGTTAATTTCCACATAGAGGGAGCAGGAGCATCAACCGCACGTCCCGTCCGCCCCTGGCAACAGCAAGTGTCTCCGTCCCCCTTCCGGGACAGAGCTGTCCACTGTCCACCAGGGACGCATGACGGCGTCCAACAGGACAAGCTGCCAATCAGAAGGCAAAACCGACCCTTTCGGGCGTTTATGAAAATGCACAGACACAGGGATCGCAGGCGACGCCGAATGCAGATGAGGACCCATCCTCCGTTTGCGGCGGGCCTCACAGCAGGGGCGTCCTCTCTGGGCAGGCGGAGAAACAGGGGGTACCTTCATATGCGACTTACTGCTGCCTTCGGGACCAGCCATAAACGAAAGAGCGACGTCCTCAGGCCCATCATTAAAATCCCAAAAACATCTGCTTGTGCCGAACAGTTCCCAGACTGATCACTAGGGGGCAGAACTAACAGGACTGGGAGACAGACGGGAGTCACAGATGTTGCCATTTTTTGCCCCCCCCCTTGTCCTTTCTCTGCAAGAGGAGAAAAGAAGAGGCCCATTCAGGAGCGAGGCCTCAGGTGGTCTCCGAGATGCTCCATAATGGATTCAGTGTTCTGCCATTAATAATTTCTTTTATAACATTTTTTGAGGACGCCTACAAATGAAGGTTATTGGCAGCAGAACAAAAAGAGGCAAATCGGGCAATTTTACAGGCTCCTGTCACACTTGGGCGCTGCACTGATCAATTGGGCCTCCGGTCCCCGTGGGTTGGGGGGGGGTGAAGATGTCTCCGGCTCCCATATAAACACAGCACAGTGGCAACTGAGAGCTTCTCCCTGTAAAACCGGACCAAAAAAGGACGAAAAAGCGCTCAACCCGTGTAAATACAAACGTACGTTCGGTAAACAGCCTTCAAATGAAATTAAATCAAACCATCACGAGGAACTCGAGCAAATGATGCAACAATCCGTATAAATAAGAAATCTTTTACTCAATATTATATGTCGTCCTGCAGAGATGGAAAGGAAAAAAAAGCTGAAATTCTTACCACAAAATGACAAACTGTCACGACGGATTTGTTTTTGCTGCCGGTTTGTTGTTTGCATTTTTTTAAGCAGCTACAATGTCAAAAGATCAGCCGCCTTATAACAAACGGCCGCAGTTTAGTGGCGGCTGACCGGAGAGGGGGCTTTTTTTTCCGGTTCCCGTGTCGTGCATGCAGACAAACAGAAGACAAAGAAAGCCTAACACTTAATGTAACCGCACACTTTGGACAATGCTTTATTATACTGAAGTGAGGATCCAACATTTTGGCACAGGCACCAGTGTTCCTTCTTTTTCGACTCGAAGACATCTTAGAAAACAAGGAGAGAAAGAAGTTTTACTCTATATATCGAGACCCAGGCCGATCGCGGTGAGTGAAAGTCAAAAAAGAAAGTGGAAACTTTGCCCTGATTTTTGCTCTTCTGGGGAGTTCAGACAAGACGCAGGATGGTTCTGAAGACACGGCGATGTCCGCGGAGAGTCTGGGGTGGCGGGGAGCGCTGGGAGAGGACGGTGGCGGGTTCGGTCCCACGTGCAGGGTCCTTGAGGTGTTTCCATAGGTCGTGTTTTCGTGGCGAGCGCTGCGGGGCGGTCAGAGCTATGTATCCACACACTAGAGTTCACGAGACGCAGGCCCTTGGGCACCCGCTCTACCACACTGCCGTCTCAGCCATCTCCTGGCTCGGGTGGGACA
The DNA here is from genome assembly GCA_900497675.1 of Arapaima gigas. Taxonomy (NCBI): domain Eukaryota; kingdom Metazoa; phylum Chordata; class Actinopteri; order Osteoglossiformes; family Osteoglossidae; genus Arapaima; species Arapaima gigas. Next base: position 611,800 of record UFQX01000170.1, on the reverse strand, counting down.
GGGGGGCACTGTAGCTGGAGTTACTGGCTAAAGAGAACGGCGGGCTGGGCCCCCCGCTGAAAACCTCTCCCGGAATGGGGTGCAGTGGGCCAGGGAGGCCCGGCTCAGGGCTCGGCGTGTCGGCGTGCGACATCATGTCCGTGTACCTTTGACTGTCCGAGGGGTGGTGGCCTGAGATGGGCCCTTCCAGAGGACCCTGCCCTGAGCTGGAGATGTAGTTGGGTTCCGCCGGGGACTGTGCTTGAGAAGACGGGGGGCCGTGAGGGAAGAAATCGTAGTTGCCTCCAGGGCCATAGTAGTCGCCTTGGTAATCTGGAGCACACAGAGGGAACAGGTGTAGTTTAACCCTCATGCTCATTTGCATATTGATGGAATGCAGCGGAATTTGAAGGAACGAATGAACGATGTCAACATTATTTTGAAGATAGTTTTCAGTTTTAAAAAAAAAAAACCACGTGAGGTTTAAAAACCATTAATAACCAATAACCAATTAAAACCGTTATTGATACTGAATTATCGGCTCTTTATTTGTAAATAAAGATGTAAAACATCCGTCACAATGTTCTACACTGCACCTTCTGCTTCGCGTGACATCATGGAGGGGGGGTACTGAAAATATTTTTGTTTTCTTAGTTTTCTTTCATTCATTTCCCAACCCTTGTGCTTATTTTGTTTCCGCAAATTCACACTATAATATATTTCCAAATTGTTTAACTAAAATGGTACCAGGCCTAGGAGCTCACAGGACAGGGCATGTCCCCCCTCCCCGCTGCACGGCTAGCAGACAAGTGGGTCCACGCTGGGTGCTGGCAGCGGGAATAAAGGCCTAATGAGCACGACTCGGCTCTCCGGCACAACCTGGACCCCAGCAGAGACTCGGGGAGCATGCTGGGAATGACAACAGCCTGGAGAGAGGAGGGGAGGGAAGTGCACCGAGGCTGGTTGTTACATTTCCACACGTTTGGCCCTGTCTGGCACGTCTGTGTGATTGCGCCGCAGCCCTGGTAAATAAGCGGCGAGGCTAGCTTGACCCGGCGGTGTCAAAACAAGCTATTTTGCTGATGAGTGGCGAGGATGTCACCGCGTTATTAACACGAGAGTAAACACGCGTGTTGCTGCGGCACAACAATGCGCTTCGCTTTGCCTTAATTTGCCGGAAGGCAGGATTTAGACTCGGCGTTTTGTCCTGTAGCAAAAGACAGGCTAATATGTACTTTAAGGGATTATTAGAATAGAGATTAAATTGGCTATAGGCACATTTACATGTGTTTGTTTAGCCGATGCTTTTCTCCAAAACAACTTGCAACGTAAAGCTGCTTACAGCTGGGTCAATTCAGCGTAAATACAAGGAACTACAGCAGGAGGTGGGATTCCAGGCCCTGGAAGGCGAAAGTCTAACAGCGGCATCACCTACTTCCCGCCCCCTTGTAAGAAGGGAGAAAATGAAACGGCAGATCGGCGGTAGAGCAACGCTGTCGGGGTGAAGGACGGGACAGAAGCCCCCTTTTTTTCCAAGTGCTTTCTCCAGAACCTTCAAATATGAGGAAACTTCAGTTAAATCCTGTGATGTTTCTGCTTCTCCCCACCAACAGGTACTGCAGTGGTAAAACACACACACACACACGCGCGCGCACGAACAAACCTTGAAGAAACTCTTGCTGTAAAAGACCACTTGAGGCCAAGAGCACATTGATGGCAACTATTACAATTAATTGAACATAATTTGAAGAGGACCGGAGATGTTTCACGATGGCGCTCTTGGCCCACACACCGCTACCAGGCTACCGTCATGAGCTCGCCGAGCGGCTCTAGAGGCCCTTCCCTCCTCCTGAGCGACCCCTCATCGCTGTGGTCACACAGGAGGGGCTGGTCAAGAGCCGCCCATCTCAGCTTGGCACCAATTACGCTACGAAGCACTGCATCGAAACGGAAAGATGAAGATCCGATTCGCCTCTCAAGGGGTTGCCGGCCAGCGGTCAACACTCAGCCTGGCCAGGAGGACCGGAGCTCCCAGGCCTCTTCACCCGTCCACACGTCCAGTTGTCACTGCTCTCACACACGAGACACTTGCTGATCCACCCTTTCATCTCCAACCCGAACTAATTACGCTTTCAGACCTCTGGGGTCTCCGCTTCCAGCCACGTGTCTCTCTGTCTCTTGCTCTGTTTGTCTGAGTGCATGAGAAATGTTCCAGTGGGGCTGTTTATCCGGGGGATGGATGCACCTCCGTCACCTCTGTCACCTCTGGCCCAGAGTTTAACAGAGCAAGCCAAGGATTGGAAAGGCTCCTTAGCTTAGCTCTGCTTGCAAGCAGGACCCCAAATCCCTTTTTTAAACAGCTTTTAGACAAACAGCTCTGGAGAAAAGCCCCCCCCCCAGAGCGTGGGGGGGGCAGGCCTCCCTGAAGTCCCAACGTTTGTTCCATTATTCTTCGACTTGTGCCGCAGAGTCCCTGGGCTATGGGCGAAACGTGCGATTGATATTTTCATCAGAACGTCATCAGATATGCACGGCTGGGCAGATCTGCTCCCGAGCAACCGGCACGTGGGGGGGGTGAAGAAGGGGTTAATATAAACAGCAAACAGAAGAGCCCCCCCACCCCCACCTCCCCAGAAGTGACCTTCCATATGCTGGTGCGGCAGCCAGGCATTTGGAACACATGTCGCACGATTGTGTCAAAAGGAGTGCAGCTGCACGGCGGAGCAGGAGATCAGCGCCGCGAGAAAGAGGCTACAAAACGGAAAACAAACAGAGGGGGCACCACAGGGCACGTGTGCTTGCCTACATGTCCCTCTCTCCCTCCCCCTTCCTCCTCTCTCCCTCTCCGTTTCTTTCTCCCCCTCCATTTCTCTCTCCCCTTCCTCCTTTCTCCTAACCCTCTCTCCCTCTCCATTTCTCTCCCTCTCTCTCCCTTCTTCTTCTCTCCTCTTTCCTCCCCCTCTCTCCCTTTCCATTTCTCTCCCCCTTCCTTCTCTCTCCTCCCCCTCTGTTTCTCTCCCCCTTCCTCCTCTCTCCCCCTCCATTTCTCTCCCTCTCTCTCCCCTTCCTCCTCTCCTCTTTCTTCCCTGTCTCACCCTCTGTTTCTCTCTCCCACCTCCTTTCTCCTCCCTCTCTCTCTCCTCTTCCCTCCCCCTCTCTCACCCTCCATTTCTCTCCCCCTTCTTCCTCTCTCTCCTTGTCTCTCTCTCACTTCCCCCTCTTCCTCCTCTCCCTCTCTCTCCCCCTTCCTCCTCTCTCCTTCTTTCTCCCTCACTTCCCCCTCCCCCTCTCCTCCCCCGTCCCCTTCCTCCTGTCTCCTCTTTCCTCCCTCTCTCACCCTGTTTCTCTCCCCCACCTCCTCTCTCTCCTCCTCTCATCCCCCTCTCTCCCTCATCCTCTCTCCCCCCCCTCCTCCCCTCAGTCCTTGTCTCTCTCACTTCCCTCTCTCCCCCCTCCTCTCTCTCCTCCTCTCTCATCCCCCTCTCTCCCTCATCCCCATCTCTCCCCCTTCCTCCTCTCTCCTCCCTGTCTCTCTTGCTTCCCCCTTTTCTCTCTCTCACTCCTTTTCTCTTTTCCTACCTCTCTCACTTGCCCCCCGAGTCCCCCCCAGTGTTGGTGCACTGGGTGCATTTACAGCGTTTTAATGCGGTGCCCCACACGCGACCCAGCGGCTCCTTGTTCGGACGCTGATGCACTTCTTAATATCACAATCATTCCCTCTCTCTGTGTGCAATGAGCTTCCCAGGAAAAAGACCCCTTCCTCAAGTAACAGGCCCTCAGAGCCGAAGAAAGAGAAGCACACAGAATTCTACACTGAACCCTCACTGTCCGCACGGCCTCTTTCTGCATCGCCATTAAGTGAAAGAAACAAATAAGCATCTTCCTCGTTGCTGGTAGTTCAGATCAAAATAAATCCACGACCGCGAAACCTTCACCGCATCTCTCACGTACCTGTAGAACAGTTTGGAAAGTACAGACACCCCACATGCTCTTCCTTTTTCCAGCTGCTAAATTATTTTGCCCACATCTTTAACAACATGCATTAGCTTGCGTCAAAAAGTTGACATGAGGGGAAAAAGTGTAATGACTACAATCCAATAAAAACGATGAAACAAACAAATCTGGAATAATGTCCAATATATTTTCCCCCGGCACCGTCTCACTATAGAGAAAAACCTCACTTGTTGTGTTTATTGATCATATTAAATGCGCAAAGACGCCAAAATGTGGCCTGTGCTGAAAAGCAGTTGGTTAAAACCCCATTTTGGTCATTATTTGTAGTCAGACATTCCTCTGCGCACCTCATCGTTGTGGTGCAACATGAGATCACAGTTTACAGTCCATTAAAAGTTCATGAATCATCAAAGCAAAATCCGGCAACGCAGTGACTTTGCTGTGCGGTTGTGCAAGTGGGTAGGGGTGTAAAATGTTTCATTTTGGAAAAGCGACGTTTAAACCAGCTCCCAGCCTGTGGTCTGTTTACTTACGGAACAAACCGAGAACATTCAGCCGCCTTGTAAGCCACCCCCCCCCCAGAGGAGCCGCCCACCACACGGTGGATAACAAAAAGGCATTTTGTCTCTCAAATCCCCTTGCAAGCCCCGGTCTCTCGAACCCACGACAGGCGGGCGGCGCGTCCGGGGCACAAAGCCGCGCGTCGCCATGGCAACCGCTGCCTCGTTGACGAGCGCCGGAGCGCGGCGCCGAGGCTCGTCCTCCGTGGGCCGCCTCGCTCCGAAACGCTTGTTCCCGGGGAAACGTCTTACGACGCAGCTGAGCTCACAAAGTCCGCAGCGGCGCGATTTTGCAGCCCTGTGACAAAACGCCCGTTTTACCAGCGGCGTCGTAACTGGCGCTGCGGGGGGCAACATGCGGTCTGACTTCATGAGCGCACAGGTCATTTACATAAAAGTGTCACTTGGACTGTAACTTAGCAGCTTGACAGAAATATTTCAGTATCACAAATATACTGTGCAGCATCACTTACATCGCGTTGTATTTTATTCACATTTACATCATAAAATATGTCAAAATACCCGGATTATCAGTGACTGCGTATATTATAGGGGTTTATGTGCAGTCTTTATAAATCATTCAGGCTTGTGCAGGAGGTAAACATCTGAGCTGGATTTGAACTTTGGCTGCAAACGTCTTTATTCACATTTGACTTTGGGAATTATGATCATAACCCTAACATCATGATGGGAGCAAACGGCTCCCAGTGAGGTGCAAACAAAATCCAGCAAAGCTCAGGAGTCAAACCCCAAGGCTGTGAGACGTGCCTCAGGAATATCAAAATTGCACTTTGGGAATAATCTCAATCAGCATGAAACAATTATTCCGGAAGATTCTATATTAGCTTGAGGTAACTTTGACAACTGAGGCAATTTAGGTGAATGATATTTTATCTACTTTCAGGCAGTTGAGTAAAACAGGGGAACCTCAGATCAGCTTTGGATCTTGGATTGGCAGACCCCCCCCCAGTTATCACCACTGTTATCCAGCCATCCATTTTCATTTACCCGCTTTTCCCGCTCAGGCCTACAGAGGTCCAGAGTCTAAACCACAGTCTCTAGGCGAGGAGGGGGGTACCACCTGGGTGGGATGCCAATCCGTCCCAGTGTGGCCACAGTGTGGCACACAATCACACGCACATCTGCTAGGGCAGCTTAGAGTGACCAGTTAACTGGAAAATGTACCTTTGGACTGTGGGAGGAAACCAGAGCACCCAGAGAAAACCCACACAGACACAGGGAGAACATGCACAGTTTGCTGAGACTAAGGAGGGATTCAAACCTACATCTGAACAACCTGGGTGCTGGACGGTAACAGTACTGTGCAGTGGACCACAGTGCTACACCCCCCTCCCCAAATCGAACCCCGCTCTTTTCTGCCACAGTCGCTGTGGTGAACCTTTAGTTCACCTTCAAATTAGTCCTCCACTGCTGGTCCAGAAAACCAGCGACATGTTCTGGAACTAGTAATAATGATTGCAGTAATTTAAACAGCTTGTATCTAATTTATGAAACCTGAACGTAGGTGTCAAGATGAGGACAAGATTACAGGTGATTCCTCTCAGGCCTGCATACCTGAGGATAAGACACGAGATGGATGTTGGATCTGAAATGATCGCGACAGACACTGAGAGACACAGGAGGGCCTCTGTGACCCGGCGGGAGCTCTTTTACCTCCGTAGTAGCTGTACGGCCCTGATCCCATGAGCTCCGAGTCCTCCAGCCTGGAGCCCAGGGGGCGCATTCTCCGTGGGCTCCGGAAGAAGGCGTGTCGCCGGGCCCCCAGCGCACTCAGCTGTTTCATACGCCGCTCTTTGGACCTTCGGTTCTGGAACCACACCTGGGTGAGCAGGCGGTGAGTTAGAAGGCAGTACCGTGACAGTACTATGGAAGTAACACACCAGTACCGTGCAGTACCACAACAGTACCAACAAAGTACCATAGCAGTACCATGCAGTAGGACAGCAGTACCATAACAGTGCCATGCAGTACTGCAGCAGTACCATAACAGTACTGTGCAGTACCACAACAGTACATCATCAGTGCCACAGCAGTACCATAACAGTACCATGCAGTACCATGCAGTACAGCAGCAGTACCACAGCAGTATTTTAATAGTACAACAGCAGTACTGTAACAGTATCACACAGTCCCACAGCAGTACCATAACAGTACTGTAACAGTACCACAGCAGTACTGTAACAGTATCATGCAGTTCCACAGCAGTACCATAGCAGTACTGTAACAGTACCACAGCAGTAAGGTAAATGCTGCAGCTTCACCAACAGAATCACATGATTGTTGCAAACTTCCTTTCACATTTCATTTGTTTTCTGTGTCAAAATAAAGTCTTTCCAGACGCTGCTTGACCTTTGACCCAAAACATAAAGCACACAAAATAAATCCCACCCTTAATCCCAACATCTAAAACCATTTCAGGCCCCAGGCAGTGTGACCCAGGCGCAGTCTCAGTACAAACAGAGTAAAACCAGAGTAAATCGTCCTCTGTGATGCGTTCACCATGCCGTTTGCGTCCTCTGCACTCAGTCCTCTCGCAAGCGTGACAATGGCCTGCAGACCCGCTGCTCACCCATAATTCCCTGCTCTTATCCCAAATCCCAAATGGAGGTGCCTCGCTGCACGTTCTGCACAGTCACCCCTTTCGCAGGTGACACGGCAGCGAGCCGCAGCTACCGCTCAANATGGAGGTGCCTCGCTGCACGTTCTGCACAGTCACCCCTTTCGCAGGTGACACGGCAGCGAGCCGCAGCTACCGCTCAAACACACACACACACACATACACACACACACACACACACACACACACACACACACACACACACACACACACACACCGCTCTGCCTTCCTGCCACAGGCTTGGCATGGCGGCTGCAGGATTGAGCTCGGCTCGCGAAGCTGCTACAATTAGGATTGGCACTCCGACAGGCGCGCGGTAATGTGAGGCTTCCCAGCAGCCCTTGGGTGGGAGGAAGCCATTGAAGTGTTTGTTTCCATTGTACATGTTTACATACAGAAACAAACCGGCGTGGTGCCTTCGGGGTGGGGGGGGCGCACAATTCCTCGGGGGGCTGGCTGGGTGTTATTATGTAAATCTCAACACCTTTTTCCAGTCAGCGGCTTCCTGACGCGCAGCCAGCGGCGCGGAGGGGCCTGGTCGCCTAGAAGGTCCACCGCCTCACACACGCAACCACGCAGACACCTCCGGGAAAGTAAACCTCAACCACTCGTCCTTGTTCTATTGGGTCTGTTGTCTCTGCTGTGACCCATTATTATCATATTCCGCTGACCCAGCAACGTCCGTCATTGCTTTTGTTTTCCATTTATTATAAAGCCCTCGTCCCTGTAATAAACGGCGCTGATTTACGGCCTCTTTTGTTCAAGTTTTTTTCCTCCTCATCACTTTTTGGCGCAGATTTTGAAGGATAAATAAACGAACGGGACGTGATATCTAGTTACCCTCCCCCTCCCCGTGGGCAAGGCGTGGGTAGGGTTAGTTAGGTAAAGGTGGGGGTGAGGAGGTCGAACGCCCGCTTTTCAGACTTCTGTACCGATTGAAATATTTGTCGAATCTGCGGCAGAAGAAACAATCGCAGGTTTTGACCGCACGCAGCGTCAGCACTTGGCTCGTACGTGGTCGCCCTCGCGGCGCCGTTGTGTTTCCCGGGGGTCTGGCGGCATGGAAGGGAACGAGTGAACCCCCCCCCCCCCCTCACCCCGGGTTGTTCAACAGATGGCTCTGCATAATAGATTATTAATAGCAGCAGCACGTCTGAGTGGCTCCACACTGAGGGATCTGTGCCCCCCGGGGCGGCAGGACGCTCAAGACACACGCACGTGGAGAGGCGGCGTCACCGAGCGACGGTCGCCCGCGAATCCTCCGGTGCTGCATTCGCCTTTATCAGCTAGATGGTCCCACCGAGGAGCCCCCGGTCACGGCCGAGGTCCACGCAGGACGGTGCTGCGTCAATAAACCCACGAGGCTGATTTATTCCACGCGTTCGGTAATCGGTCCCTGACAACGAAAGCAATGGGGCCAGAAAGAGCTTTTTAAAGGCGTTATTGAGCCTTTTTTTACTGAGTCCAGCGTTTTACGGCGCCAGAGGCCTTTAACATATTAACTGTATGTCATTCTGGTGTTGTGAAGATTATCTATTAAGGCAAAAAAATAAAAGAAAACTGTAAGGAAATGTCTGCGAATTACAAACCTCACACACACACACACCTGCTGAGGAAAACGGGAAACACTCATACCTGCATCACACACACACGACGCCCGCGGTAGTCGTTGTATTAGGATCGTCAAGAGGATTGTTTAAAAAATGTTTTAAAATTTTTATTTACGAACAAACCTCTCACTCCGTTTTGGGGACGTTAAAAATGCTCTTCTTGGATTAAAACAACTAAGGATCTGATTAGACAGAACTCAAGGTGAGCATAACAGCTCACAACATAACATATGGGAGAACTTTTTTCAGTAAAGTATATTCTAATTTTTGTAATTAAATTTATTGCAAATTTGTTATGATGGACACTGTAATCGAGAGAAAAAACTGAGCCAAAGGGAAGAATGTACAGTACAGACATCATACTTCTAAATACTAAACTACCAGCAGGTGTTTTTTTACTGGATATTTCAAGTGTTGTTCTAATAATGATCTTCATGGGTATTTTTGGGTGGATTTTGCAGTGAAACAGAAATGTGGCTGTGGTGTTACTGCATCATCTGTTAATTTGCTTATTTAGTATGAGAACCTGACTGTGGTGGCGGTGGGCAGGTTCTCCAGGTGGTCTTCATGCTGACACTGTGCACTCGGCTGACAGTCAGTGAAGGACCTTCTCAACTGGGCTGAGAAACGACCGGGATCGACTGTACAACCAGTCCTAACTGGGTGCCAATAACCCAACTGCTGTCTTAATAAACATCCAGAGGGAAAATAATCCAAGTCCTTCAGCCCCAAATACCTTCTTCACAGAATAAGACCACCTTTAATCTTGGGGATTTACCCCCTTTCATATCTTAATGATCAACACCAAAATGATCCACTGATGGACTTGTACAAAATAATCGTTTTCCCCACAGCCAAGTGATGGAAGGGAAGGTAACGTAACAACACGTCATGTCCAATATTACACATTAACTAGCAGCAAAGAAAATACGTAATCTTAGTAAAATAGTAACATAAGACGTAATTCTCAAGACGGGAGATTTAAATTAATATTTTATTAATTAGATTTAGTCAATTACTGAGATTATCGGCGGGGAACTAAGTAATAGGTGACGCTAATTGATAAAAATACATTTTTAATTTGACAAACCAAATAAATGATCCAGCAAAGATTATTTTGTACATAAAAATAGACGATTGTTTTTCCCGACAGCCACACTTTTTAAATATTTATTCGTGTTATACTGTTTACTTACCGAAATTCACTTCATTTCGCCAAGTTAGCGAGAAACTAAGTAAGTATGTAAAATAAGTCTCCGGAGACACACTGGTATCTGTCTCACACATTCCGCACAGGTTCCCCGTGTCAAAACAAATCGGAATAAAGGTTTCAGAAAGCTTTGAAAAAGGCAGCAGCTCCAAGGCCACCGCTGAAGAATAAATAGCGTGCAGAACAGGAGCGGCTTAATAAGCAGAATTCAGGCATCAGCGAAGCAAGTTTCCTCACCAAGGTCACCACAATCATTTGTTTCCATTTACAAAGAAAAAAGGCGAAAATACCTTCATTGTTTGACTAATACAACTGTTCCGAATAACTTTCACTCAGTCTACATAGCAGAAATTTAAAAATTGGAATTTATATCGGCGGTAGGTGGTTTGGGAATTTAACATCGTTCCAAAATGAATTAGAATTCATTTTACAAACATCTCGCTAAAAGAGATCGTCCTGTTTTTCTTTATCTTTTTTTTTGTTGATATTTCAAATATCTTTGGACACAAATAAATGGAAGAACATCCAGGTCAGTATGCACGGGCCGAACAGTTTTTTTTTTTTTGAATAATCGGCAGCATTTGTGTTTTTGTTGGAAACTGTATAATAGGAATTAGCACTCGGTATAAAACAAATAAACAGAATATGCGGGAGCGACATAAATATGCTGACAAGGTGAGAAAAATTTTATTGGGCCATAAAGTAGAGCCGTGTTTTCCAAATGAGGCTCGATCTCAGCTCGGCTGCTCCAGCCCTCGTGCTCAGGCGGCTGACCGAGCCGATCGGCGCCATTACAGCTGTTTTCACACCTGGATGTTCTTCCTCTGCTCCGTCCTCACCGTAGCCATGCTATGGCGGATCGGGATTCGAACACGACACCCTGCCACCAGGTGTGCCCACCGTACCTGGATGACGCGCATGTTGAGGCCGGTCTCCTGCGCGAGCTGCTCGCGGATGTGGCGCGTGGGCTTGGGCGTGGCGGCGAACGCGGCCTTGAGCGTCTCCAGCTGCTTGGCCTTGATGGTGGTCCTAGGTCCGCGCCTCTTCGTGCCCGCGTTCTGCTCCTCGTTCTCGTTATTGTTCGTCTCCTTGTCCGAGGACATGGAATTGTCCGTCTCCTTCGGGTCGTCTTGCGTCGGGTCCTGGAGGTCAGGCGACAGACTCCGGTCGGTGCACGAGGATACTGAGGGCGGAGGACACGCACGGGTCACTCAAGTGCAACGTGTTAGGCGCCACTGAGCGCGCGCGCACACACACACACGCACACACACACACACACACACACGCACACGCACACACACACACACACACACGCACACACACACACACACACACACACACACACAGAGTTTCCAAGTCCCACAGTTACTACTGCTAATTTCATCCATCCATCCTTCATTTTGATAGTGAGGTGTATTTCTTTGGGAAAAAAAGTGTGACTATATTCCACTTCTGATCATACACGCGTGTAAAAATCTGGACGTTGATAAATGTGTGTCCGACACCTGTATTTATACATTTCAAGTGTAAATCAATTCATAAATTGCAGTAATAATAAGCAGCGCAATTCCGTAGGATGCTGAAAAGATGCAGTTTAATCGAAACGGGGACGGTTTTGGTAGTTGGAAAACTCGCTTTAATTTTAATTTTATAAATTTTTCATCTTCGGCAGCAGCGTGTCAGTTAACAGCACCGCAAGTCACTATTTTCCAAAATTCATTTCTAATCGAGATGAAATGCCTGAACAAAAGCCATCACACAATTTAATGTTTTTTTTTCAGTTGAATTCACGTAACAGTCTATTTCAAATTTTGAAGTGCATCAAACTCCCCTGTTTTCACAACACACTGAAATATTAACGTTTAATGATCAGTTACGCATTAAGCTTGAGATTAAACACCCCATGTTTCCTGTGTATTTATTACACTAATAATAATAATAACGATGGTTCAGGTATTAGTCCTCGTGAAACAATTCGTCATTCAATAGTTTTTTAATGATGGAATATTGACACACGTTTAATAAAGTATCAGATATATTTGTTGCCACATTATTTCAGTGAATATTCGGCAAAATCGGGCTTGTATGTTTACACGTTTACATTTGTTTTTTTTTTGGAAACTCTTGTTTTGTTTATTTGTTAGAAACATATATTAGTGATATTTTATTATTTACGGCCATTTATTGTTGAACATGAATGTTCTGATCCCCTTATACGTTTACTGTCATTTTGATCAACATTCGTAAAAATAAGAATAAGAAAAGCAGTCATAAAAATAAACAGCAATTGATGTATTTGGGGTAAAGGTGTTATTTTTGTGGTAGAAATAAAATATTTCAAGGTTTTCTTAGGAAATTTGGAAAATCGTGTTACATACATATTTAAAGCTGAAATAAATCAGAAAATAACGGCGGAGGAGAGTGAGCGCAGGACTGGACTGTTGTGAAATAAAAAAATAAACCGTTTTAATAACTTTGTTAAATTATGGTGCTGAGCACAGCAGCATCGCCAGAGCCATTTCAAATACTAAAGCGACAGAATGAACACTAATATTTTATGCAGTTAAAAAAAATCGATTTATTTTGATTTTTATTATTTGGTTGGACCTTCTTTCTGAAGCAACAGCCCAGTTAACACAGAAGATCTTCTTTCTAACATAGTATTATTATTATTATTATTATTATTATTATTATTATTATTATTATCATCATCATCGGGTCCTTCAAGAGCCATGTCCTAGACAGCCCTACTTCATTTACCAAATAGCTCATGAATTACTCATTATCAAAAGCCTTCATGTACATTTGTGTAATAACCTACAATTAATCTTTGACATTAGTTAGAAACCCTTTAATGGAGGTCCATCAATAACCTTCCACTGTATTCTGATACATCGTGTTGTTCAGTTTTACTTTGTTTCACGGTGTGGATTATCTCTGCACGATGGCGACGAAAACAAGGCCTTTTCCACGCACTATTTCATTGTCCTTTTATTTCTGGGTAACGTATTTGTCCCTTTTTGAAAAAAACGGAATCGCTCACGGCTCCACTTATTTCCACATTTTTTATTTCCCAATGTGAAGACTAAACCTGGTTTTTAGTTTGTTTATTTTCTTCATTCATGTCGGTGCTCATATATGTCGCCGGGCGTCACGTGACCGCGGTCTCCCGCTGTCCGTGCGTCAACACCCGCAACGCGCGACCGTCACTGCATATGTACCGTTACACGGGCGTGAATTTAAATCTCGGCATTTAGGGTCCACGTCACAATTCGTACGGAACCACGCCTCGGCACGAGACGGACACGGTCTCATTTGGCGATTTCCGAGCTCCGGTTCTGCTGTCCGTGGTCCTGAACGCGTCTGTTGCGCGCAAATATTGAAACGCGCGCGAATCGGAGGAAACTGCAACACCGGAGCACTTCGTTAAAAAAACGGTTTTCATTTCCCCAATTTATAACAGTCAACAAATACATTTCCCATAGTGGCCCAGCGGGGAAAGAACTTACTGGTAGTTTCTATATTCAAAAACAATTTTTACCCTTTGTTCATGTTGTATTTTACCGCAATTTCCAGTACATTTCAGAGGCAGACAGACGCCAAAGGAAAAAAAAAAACGTTCGTTTCTGAACCATTTTGCGGGGGGCATTTCTCCACGGAGTGTGACGATCTGACGATCCCGCTGCTGAAAGTGCAAAAATGCGAAATATGTGCAGAGGCGCCGTTCGCTTTAACGCGATTGTTCCGGGTGTTAAAGTGGTCGCCCGGCCAAAACCACCCGCACACCGCGCTCGGACACCGGGACCAGTGTCACTTTCACACACCTGGAAAGGCTTGGTTTACTCACCCGCGGTAGATTCAAAAACAAGGGGGGAAAACTACGTTTTCTTTTATTTTTATAAACAGGTTACCAAGAAAATAAGAAAGAAATTTAAATCTAAGCGCGAGGCCTTCAAGATCAGCATCACGTTAATGGTTCCACATTCTACATGTATGAACGACATGTTTTTTAAAAATTTATTCTGAAGTTTCGGGTGGTTCCGTTGTTCAAACCACGAAGCCTCACGGTACTGAACACCTGAATACCTCGGGAACCGGAATGTTAATATATTTTTTCAAAACGGCACAAATTGTTCCTGCACTTTTCCCACTTATATCATCTCCAGCTACGTGCAAAATAACGGAAATATTCAGCGCAACAAGATTTTGAATTGCATCTGGCAAAACCAAGCATGTGAATAAAAACACCGAAAAGCAGCAGTATTATCTTTGTAAATAAACGCGATGCTCGGAATTAAAGGGAGGCGCGCGCGTTCCTTTGTTGTACCTGAGTTCAGGTTGACTTCCTTAATGGCGCTCGTGTTCAGATAGTCCTCCTTGCACACGAACTTGTTCTCGTCGATGATGTAGAGCTCCTCCCCGGTGGACAGCTGCTTGTTGCACACCATGCAGGTGAAGCAGTTGAGGTGAAACACCTTGTTGCGCGCTTTCCGCACCAGGTCGCTCGGCGAGATGCCCTGGAGGCACCCGGCGCACTTGGTGCCGAACCGCCTGCAGTGGAGGAAGAACCAGGGAAAACAAGGCAGATCAGAATATCATCCGAATAAAAAAAAAAACACAAGCAGCAAACGTGGCAGGTCCTCGCGCCAGTGTAATTTTAAATACAACCGTCGCTTTTATTATAGGGAAAAAGGGGGGAAACAATTATCCATTTCAATAATTATAAAATGGAGGCTATAATTTCCCCGCGTTGAAAATGGCTGATATTAACAGCTCTCCGCTAGATTAGAGCTCTTATTCCGAGCTGCAATTGGACTGGAGAAGGTGTGGAGAGGCCCGAATTTACATTTAAATAGTGCGCACCTAACAGGGGGAAAAAAAATTACTAATAATAAAAACCGTTTGGTTTGTGCTACAGTTATCGGTTTTGTTGTTGAGCCTCCCGCATATTTCTGTCTCGTCCTCCTTTCTGATGCACCTAATTTTATGGAAAATCATATTAATTTCTAATCGGATTGATACAAACAAAGAAACAAATAAGTAAAAGGCCTTAATGCGCAAAAGAAACGTGGACGTGAGCGAGCAGCTCGTTAGAAACGGCGGCGGCGGCAATTTCTATTGTTCTAATGTAAGAAGGAGAAAAAGCGCGTTTCGTTTTTATTTTGTCCTTTCATTTTCTGCCCGGGTTTAACGCCTCTCGCGGGGGCTTTGGATCCATTTAGCGACGTGTGACGGTAAACAAGCGGGACGTATTTTGGGCTCCTGCCTGAGCTCGTTTTAAATCAGCCGATGGTTGTCGATCAAGATTCCTTCCGCAAAACAGATTATTAGAATTGTGACAGAATCCCGCAAATTAACCTGACAACACCCGGGCTTACGATAGTCACAAAAAAGTATTACTGACAACACGGGCTATTATGAGCAGTGAGAGAGAGTGCGGGATTAGAGGGACTGCGCACGTGTTAGTATGTAAAACCATTTTTGCCGAAAATAAGACGACAATGTCGGTGTAATTCGCATTTACCGCTTTGTAAAATATACAGAGCAAAAATAATCTTTTTAGAAAAACAGACAGGTTTAAAAGGATTTTTTTTTTATTTTGTGTGTGTTGGGGGGGAGCAGAACAAAGGTTTTAATTTTTGTGCAAAAATAGCAATTAACTTCAGGTGACCGTCGACCAGGGAGCAACACTAAGCATATTATAAGCAGAAGATCGTTGTCCGTTCAGTTAATATATATATATATATATATATATATATATATATATATATATATATATATTTTAATTTAAGGACGAGAATACAGGGATTGAAAATCCCACGGAGAAGCTCCATAAAGAAGGCAGATCCATCCTCTGGTGTTTCAGCCCAGTCGAACCAGTACCACAGTGGGCCGTGCAAAATCTGACTCCTGATTTCAGCTCCTGTTCCAGCGTCTTTGGGCAAACATCTGGAGATGGTCAGTGGCCAAGAGGACCCGGCGAGGAACCTCTCACCCGTACAAACCCGCGCAGACCCACTGTGGACGTTACTGCAGCCTCATAACGGGCTTTGTGCTCCTTATAGAAATTCCCAGATTGACGGTCCTCCAACATGATGGTCAAGGCCGACAAACCCAACACAAAGGGTTTACACCGCCCACGTCATTAGACACTTTGGACACGTTCGACACTAAAATTACACCAATCATGTAATTATAATGAACACTGGTGTAAGATAGCGATACACACCACTGTCCCACACTCCCACATCCAGTGCAAAGACACTAAAAGCAAATAAATCAAGCATTTATATTTTGAATAGCAAATAAATATTTAAACTTAAAATAGGCAACAAAAAAAATCAAACAACGTTTTTGCAAAGTTCAATTGATTTCTTTAGCTCAATACCTAGTTTTTTTTTTTACCTTTTTTGCCTGAGAAAAGTTATATTTAAGATCTGTTTAAAAATGTAATTTTTATTTTAGTCAAGAGGAAAACGTGACAGCTGCATGTTTGCAGAGGTATTGAAGGAAACGTGCAAAGCAAACTGCCCAAACACTACATTTGAGGCTGAATTAATTGCTGCAGTGTTTTTGAAAGGAGATGCGGTGAGAGAATGAATGTTGTTCTCGTCGTTTTGCTCAGACAGACACTTTACGGAGGATGGAAGGACGCCGGGCCTGTTGCACACAAACGGCACCGCTTGGAAACAGCGGTTCGCGTTGTAAAATACAGAGAGGGGAAAAAAAGATTATTTATACAATAGTTTGACAGATGAATTATACAGGGTCACGATATCCCGCCAACGTCAAGCAGCAGAGTTGGAAAAGGTGCGCAGTGGGCCCGGAATCTGAGCGCCCGTTTGCGCGGCACTTTTACGCACAGGTCTTACCTGAAAAAGTCGTTTTTGCAGTAGAGTTTCCCATCCCTGGAGAAGCATTTCTCGGTCAAATTGCACTTGCACTCGCAGCACTGGACGCACTTGACGTGCCAGGCTCGGTCCAGCACGTTGAGCAGGAAGCGATCCAGGATGGGCCGCTCGCACCCGGCGCAGTGCACCATCCTAGCGCTGTGCTGGAGCGGGACCAGCGCCGACCTTCCGGAGGGGGCACCGCTGTCCGGACCGGGGGCACAGGGCACTGTGTGGAACAACGTCTTGGCTCTCTAGGAAGACCACAGCAGAACAAACGGCTCTCCCGGTGGCTGCGTCTCCCTCTCCGCTGACAGCTAGGATGGATCAGCCTCACTGCTGTCTCCCTTTCGCCTTCATCCTGTCAATCTCCACCTTCTTCTTCTTCTTCTTCTTCCTCTTCCTCACTCGGGTTCTCCTTCGGGATGCGCTCGCATGGACCTTGTTAGATGCTCACATGAAGTTTCAGCTGGGAAACAAGCGCGCCGCTCATTCCAGGCCCCCTCCTGTCGCCCCAGCCCGTCCCTCCGGCGTCCGGCTCGCGCGGCCACTATTCCTACCGCCTTGTACTCAGTTTAGGGTAATTCGCGCATCCTTATTCAGATTTGGTGACGCGAGGGGTCACGTGCGGCGGCGGGGAGCCAATCCGGATTAGGTCGTCATGGCAACCTCTTTAATTTATCGCAGATCCGAAGAGCCTAAAAAGGCTGAACGGGACTTACCAACAACTCCTTAGATTGAATTATACAAGAAAAACAATTGCTTTTGTTTGTTTTGGAAATGGTTGGTTTAAAAAAAAATTACAGTAAATAATTCTCGACCCCCCCTCCACCGCACATTCTGTTCGGTCCCTTCGCAGTTTGTGGACGCACACAGAACCGGACGCACTTTGGAGGAGGTTCGAAATTCTTTGCTGTGGCGTCCACCTGGCGTTTAGTTTAGATTTAGAAAACCTTTTAAAAAACTTCATTTCACACGCTTAAGGTCGTCTTTTTTTGTCCCGCGTTGATTTTATGCGAATTAAAAAAAAAAAGAAAAAAAATGGGGTTGATGTCAGTTTCGTCCTGGAGTAAAACTTGCACCAGCCAGGCATTGTGGGCCTGCAGCAATCAATGATCTTTTCCACGAAAATGTTGAGAGTCTTTCTCGTTGCATAATCGATACAAAGCGAAAAGCAATCTAGTGTTCAACCCCCCACTGAGCTGCGCGGGCTTTGTTATACACCTTCCCGGTTTACCAATGCTGGAGGAGCGCGCGGGGAGGGGGGGGCAATAACAACAACAACAAAAAAATTACAAGTGTGAGGACAATAGACTAACTTACAACCCGAGCTCATGAAATCAGGACATTTGACTCAAACACAGCCGAACCTTAATACAGCCCCACACACACCGAGTCCCACCTTTTTATTATCTTTATATTTTTCAAGAAAGGAATGTAGTAGCTTCAGCAACGTTCTAGTGTCCTTCTTTATTCGACTTCACATTTTTATATATTAGCATTGTCTTTGGAGGCGGGTGTAACGGTGTGTCGTAGACATAATACATTTGTTTTATCTGCATCTTACATGATATATTTGTGCCTATATATTTTCCGTATGTTTGTCTCCTTTTCGGCGTGTTGTGTGCCAGAAGCGGGTTTGTCTTGGAGAGAAAAAGAGAGAAAACGAGAAAAGGCAAAGTTGCGGTTCTTTCCCTGCGCTATTTCGTGGGAAATGGAAAAGCTCGGAAGGTAGGACTTCCTCTGGTGAGGGAGGGTTTTGACAAGTGCTGTGACAGAGTAGTTGCTAATGGAGGGGAATCGTGATGTTTAGTTAGTCATTTCATTAGCTGTTTTAATGGGAACCGGTGTGGCTCTAAATCACAGTAAAAATCACCACAGCAAAGCCTCCCTGCAACGAGAAGGGCGACCGACCACATTTTTTCCACGTGCTTTTCTTCCTTTACCTCGTCTGATCATTTACTCTCCGCCACGTCCATTTGAAACACGCGCAAAATGCCAGTTTAGAAATTTAGGCTGCAGTAGCCAACAAACCCAGCAGAGATGCGTTAAAACGGGAAATAATTTATGAAAACTGGGAGCATGAATTTCAAAGTCGCACATAATGTGCGCAAAATTGACTGATGATGACTGTAAGGGCGGATTTACAGTGTAAGAGGAAACAATCTCTACATCCACCTGTAACGTCACAGTGTCTGGCGTCATAACGCAGTTTCCGGTTAAAAACGGGAGGAAAAACAAACTTAAAGGATGCAGCCATTTTATTGTGCGATATACATACTAATATTATTAAAAAACAAATTAAAATACACGAGGGGTTGGAAGGTCTGTAACCAGTTAATGCTGCCAATGCTTGTAAAATGAACATAATTCTTGTCTTTTAGCTTTTGAGGTTTAGGGATGGAGTTTCCCTGCGAGATTATGAATATGTATAGTGTTCTTTTTTTTCTAACCCCGATTTTAAATTCTGAAACGTCAGTAAATTATGTGTCCAGTGTGTGAAATGAGCAAATAGGAAGAGCGCGGCCGAAATGTTTGACACCACAAGTGAAGTGCTTTTTTTTTTTTTTTTTTGCGGGGTTGGCGGCCCAGGTTGCTTGTTGACAGCGGGCGACAGTACCTCAGTCACGCGGGTCTCTTCGGTCCCCGTGCGGCGCACCCGGTGTCACACTTTGAAGACACATGCGAGTTTCCACACCCCTTGCTTTTCTGTATGAGTTGTAGGCCCCACGTGGACTATTTGCATGTTTATCGTGGGGAGCCGTTGGCTGCAGCCGAGTGGAAGAGCGCATCACAGCGCGGGACAACCCATGTTGCAGGATCACATATCCTCCTCCTGCCATCAGATCTAGTGAAGTCTCTCTCTCCCTCCATCTTCACCTCTCTTCTTCCCCTCCGTCCATCCTTCTCAATCTCCCTCCTCGATCCTTTTCTCTCCCTCAGAAAATGACCAGATGAAAACTAGCAAACGGGGCAGCCGTGAGTTAAGCGAAACATGTTTCATGTTTATATTCTTACCCTGTTCTGCTCTTAACATCAAATACACTCACTGAATTCATTTTGGCATCAAAATACCCCCCACATCACCACATCTATATGTATCTCCACGCAACCCGATCTTGCCGTTTAAATTAAATTATAAATTATATACCGCTATTTCCTGCAACCCCTTATTAAACGATACAAGAAATACCGGTGGGTGACATTAAACAGCAAATAATCTGTGCGGACAACTTCTGGTCGGAACGTGGACCTCCTTTCGTCCCATTCAGCACAGCTGCGGAGGGGCTTCGCCGCGTGGGACCCGCCAGGTAATAACGGGCGTGTTTGTGGCGCACGGTCCCTCCATTCCGTGCCGCACTCTGCGGGGTTCATCCGCTTATTTGCTGACTCTCCCCTCCCTCCTAAGCGTGTTTTTGATCGGCGGTGTTAAACGCGGGCAGACCACGCGCCTTTATTAAAATCAATTAGTAAATCGTCTCATTAACGGCGGTACTTCACGTGCCGCAGCCGCTCGGCGCGCGGATTTCGGTACTAAACGGCGTTTTTCCCCACCTCTCTCGGATTTCTGAAGAGCTCTCGAGGTGCGATCAAAAATGGAAGGTATTTTTAATGTAATTTTTACATTTAATTCGCCACCGTTTCCGCATTATTTTTGACTGAAAGGGAACGAAAATTCGGTCTTGTTTTTGCATCACAGGGACGTTTGTTTAGCAGCCGCAGTGACGCTGTAGGAATTTGTTAGTCCGGCTGCTGTTTTATTTCGCGTGTATTATTATTACTATTATTATTAACACTATTAGTTGTCGCAGTTTCTGCGTTTAATTGTATTAGATGCGTCTCGTAGCGGCGGGAGGAGAAGCGCTGGGAGCAGATGGAGATCTTCAGGTCCGGCAGGACTAAATGTATTATATTTT
This sequence comes from Arapaima gigas, assembly GCA_900497675.1. Classification (NCBI taxonomy): domain Eukaryota; kingdom Metazoa; phylum Chordata; class Actinopteri; order Osteoglossiformes; family Osteoglossidae; genus Arapaima; species Arapaima gigas. Next base: position 591,042 of record UFQX01000170.1, on the reverse strand, counting down.
TGTGTGTATTTGTGGGCTACAGACACGACTGTGCCGTCTTGTTCAGAATACTACGTTTGTCGAAGGAAGCCAGGACTTCAGCTGAACTTTGAACTTGCCTTAGTGTCTCCCGCGGAGATTTGCGTTTTTTTTGGGGGGGGGGGGGTGGACGGATTAAGTGAAGAAAGGAGAAACGGTGACCGACACAGACAGACCCGCCGTTATCTGGTGGTCACATTCACACACCTCGTCGTGTTCTCGTTTATCTCGCCGCGCCAACCCACGCCGCCCGTGTCTCTATTTAACAAAAATAACGGTCCTTCTGGAGAACCTGCTTTCAGAAAATAATCCTGCATAAGGACGAGTGACCAGGACCTCACCGCTCGCATCTAATCCGTGCGACTATTCCACAAAGATGGGCTGCATGGGAAATTTTACGAAGATAATAATTATAACTTAAATTCGTTTGCCGTTATTAACTTGAGAATTGAAGTAATTTTTTTTTGTGTGTGGATGTGAAGGTCTTTGGGTCCGTTTCGCTTCGCTGAGGTGTGAAAAAGGGGATGTAAGGGAAGGCCGTCCCGGAGGAAGGTGGATGGGGCCGGGAGGTTCGGAGATGGGGAGTCCGGGGACCGAGCGCTTCCGCGCCGCACGCAGCAGCCCGCAGCCCGCACCTGAACCCGCGCCTGAACCTGTCCCAGTGCTGGTCTCAATCCCAGTGCGACTCTGAGCCGCTAGATCCGGTTCCCGGAGCAGCTTCCACGGCGCGGACCGGAGATCCAGCCGCTCGGACACGCGGGATCAGTGGCTCTTTGTGAAACTTGCTGACAAACATCCGTCTCAAAGCAGTTCCATCCAAAAACATCTCGCCGAACGCGCAGGAACTCGAGACGATAAACGCACAACCACGTCCAGTTGTTCGTCATCAACACAGAAACTGATCAGATTCATACCTCGATGGGTAGTGTAACCATATGACAAAACTTGTAGGTAGTTAGTGCCCGACTAAAATAATTTTTACTGAAAATTTATTTGCAGCCACGGGCTACGATGCGTAGAACAAATAATCGTGAGGTATTTGCAGTGATTTATGACTTTTTTCCCCCCGAATGTATAAAATCTGTTCAAAATATTTTACCAGTTTTATATAAATGGAAAGTTTTTAAAAAATATTTTAATAAACAGCAATGGCCACAGAAGATGACAACAATAGTTCCCTTCATTCTGTTCAACCCCATAAGAAGTGGTAATATATGCGCTACGTTTCTAACAGCACGAGCGCCGCGTTTTCCGGCAACAAAAAGCGGAATAAAATAACGAACGAGTCATATTGACCCGCACAGTTGCCTACATGGAACCTTGAATAGTTTTATGAATTAAATCCACTTCAGCAGATGAAGCCAAACGCCGGTGAGGTGAGAAAGTCGCCTCCCTGTCCGAGGTGCTGAAAGCGGATTTTATTCTATATACTATTAACCCCACGCGCCGTTTGCTCTGTTATTATCCTTCATTTATCTGACACCGTGGACCGCAGTGACTTGCAGCGGTAGACAAGCGGTTGTACAGTAATATCCACAACAGGGTGGTCCTTAGTGTATCACTACCGTGTTCAGCGGCAGAGATTTGAACCGGAAACCTTTGGGTTGTAAGGTGAGCCTCCCACCCCCACCGTTCTCTCCTGACCCCCTGCAAACCCCCCTCATTCAAATAATAGGCTAATAATATAATTTGATAAAGAATCGGACTGTCGGTCCTGCCACATGAAAACAATATGGAGAAGCTATAGGAGCGAAGAGAGAAACATGCTTTGGCCTCACAGGAGGTTTCACTTTACCTACGTTGTCAGCTTCTGGTGACAACATCAGCTTCTCAGGGTATTTTCATCTTCTGTGGAAAGCTTGCGTGAATCTTTCAGACGTAAAAAGTTTCCTGCTGCGTAAAGCGTGTGTGGTGTGTTTAAGTCCGGATCTGCCTGCCCAGAGGCACCTGAACAGCCTCGGGTTAGAGGGCAGATATGTCCTTTCTCGGCTCCGGGCAAGAAAAGTGTCTGTAATAAAATCGTATAAAATTAAAAAGGTTAGACAAAGCATTTCCAGTGTTAAACCTAACCCAGTCGCTTAATTTGCATGAGAAAATGAGTACATTAAACTGGCTACATATGTGCTGAGAGAACATGGATTAAAGCATTTTAGCTCTTGTTTCTCACCGTCACTGGTTGTATGTTATGCGAAGAAAGAAAGTAAAAATTAAAAAAAGACAAATCTAAGAAGGGAAGTCACTTCTTATATTGAGGGACAGAGAATCCTTTAAGGCTTGATAGCTTTCATTTCAGGTTACTTGAAATGTTGTAAGTGATAAATGATGTTAGTCCTATTCTAATAGTGCGGCACTTTCTAGAAATCATTAAAGGTGTAATTAGATGCTTTCAGGAAAGACCGAAAGGTAAAATATCCTCCGCGAGGATGCAGCCCTACGTGCAATAAACTCTGTGCGGCGATTCGTGTTGCTATGAGGAGCAGAGAAAATTTAGTCCCGAGGTTTAGGATGCTGTGACGTTGTAGGGAAAGGACAGGCCTGGCAGAAGAGGGTAGGAGAACAATGCCAGAGAGGGGATAGAGAACGACAGTGGGAAAATGGGGTAAAAATCACAGTAACAAAGTGGGGGGGTGACACATATAAGTAGGGGTTCACTGTGGTAAACAGGGTAACACTGAGTGGAGGGGAATATTGCAGTAAGAGGACAGGGAACATATGAACGTAACAGACCGACTAGGAGTGGAGCAGAATGTTGAAACGGAGTGAAAATGGCAACACAGGAGAAAGTGCCGGAAAAGAGAAAGGAGCAAGGAGTCAGACTGGGCGCCAAAGTGGAGGAAAATGGAGAGGAGCAGCTTCAGCAGTGTAAATTTTACCATGTGTTGGCTGCAGTACGGTGTTAAGAACCCCAAATATAACAAGATGATGAAACCAACCAAACTACTCATTCATTTTTTTTTTTTAAATTTCTAAATAAATAAAAATATTTCCGTTTCTGTGGCTGTACCTGACTTGCTTACCACCTGAGACCCTCACAAATCCGCTGCTAAAGTTATGCAAACATAGGAAATATGAAGTGAAAACAGAGTGTGTCTCCTTACTTTTTACTCTTATTGGTCATGTTGTGCATCAAACCAAGTTTGGATTCAATAAATGTCTCATTTGCATACGAGCTCCTGAAGAAGGAGCTGCTGGTCTTCAACAGAGGTCAGGGTGCAGGTGTTGCAAAAAAAAAAATAAAAATGTTTGGCTGTCCTTGAATAAATTGGAAAGCAACGGTGCACATTTCAAAAGAGGCCCAAGGAAACCGTGTTTTTGACCTTTAGGACAAGAACTTCGCATCCAGGGAAGCAAGCACTTCAGGGGCTTGAGGTCTGCTGGAAGTGAGCAAAATGCACCAGAAAATCTCCAGTACAAGTACTGTTACGTTAAAATGACTCACATGAACTCACCCAGACTTAAGTGTGCGGAAAAAGTTACTCAGGTGTGGAACGGCGGTACCTTTGACTGCGTATCTACCTTTCAAAATCTACAGCCAACATTAACGTTAGACAGTGACAGAGTCGGTCATTTATAACCACTTCGTGTGGAGAATTTGTCCTATTCAGACATGTTTTACCATGATCACAGGTGAGCGCAGCTTTCCAGTAAATGGAAATAAACAATTCACCAAAATGATAATCAGCCCAGTTAATCTCAAAAACTGCAATACCTGTGTGCTACTGACCAACCCACTCTCTGCTTTGCAAGTCATATGAAATTAGCGTATTAATGCACGCATATATTAGCATAAATTAATACAGGCAAACTTTCTACAACTTATTTCTCTAGTTAATGTTCACCCATAACTTTCCACTAGCAGTTTTAAATCATAAAATACCATTTTAAGCAGAGAAATTTTTAACCTGTTTGATTTTTACAGCACGTCTCACTTATTTTACGTACTGTTAACATGTCAAAGGGACACATTTAAATCCAGACACTGATACATCAGAATCTTTTTAAACAAGACAGAATACAGAGAAAACTTATTCTTAACCTCTTAACCATAATCTAATGACCCCCCCCCCCCACATTCTTCCTCGGTGTGAATGAAAAAAGTTAATCGACGTGGGACGAAACTCAACAGTAGATTCTGATTGGTCCACACTAGGCTAACCGGAGAGGAACGGCCGGCGAGATCGACAGAAGGAGTCGGCTGACAGTGAAGAGGCGCTTTTAACGGTTTACGACAAACTGGCAGCTAATGATCACCAATAAAATCCACAGAATATCACATTTGCACTAATAGTGACTTGCTTGGTTCGAAGGAAAGAGAGTTCGACAGAGTCCATGTTATTGTTATTCCGCCTTAAAGATGGGTGAGAGAGAGAGTGGAATGCAGTTTCTCCTGGACCACGGAGTAGAACGCTCTAAACAGATAGCGTGATGACACGAGACAGCGCAGAAGAAGTGATGAGTAGATGAATAGGTAAAAAAAATATAAATAATAAACAAATGAGGTGATACACAGATAGATAAGCGAATGAATAATGAATAAGTAAGAAGGATCAGAGCAAATGGTGTTGATGGTACAGCGACGGTGGTCATACGTGGCAGTGGAGGTCAGTTCCTGGGGCTTCTAGAATTCAGCAGCCTGACAGCCTGGGGGATAAAAGCTGTTCCTGATCCCGGTGGTGTTGGATCTCAGACTGTGAGATGGTGAAAGGCAGAGGAGGTGAGAGGGGTCCACAGTAATGCCGTGAGCTCTCCTGACATACCGCTTGTCGTGGGCGGTCTGGATGGTGGGCAGTGGGGTCTTCACTACCCCTCGGTGCAGCTCCCACACCAGACTGACATGCGGGGGGTCAGGATGCTCTCTGTGGCGCAACATGGGCTTCAAACCCTAAATTTGAAAAGTCCAAAAGTAGCAAGAGGGCGACAGAAATGTAACACAGCACAAGCACATTTTATCCTTTAACAATGTACTAAAATAAGTTTAAAAAATGCAAATATTTTATGAATAATAAAAGTCAAGACATAAGTCAAACCAGACAATCTGAGAAATTTGGGAATGTAACGTGTTGCTGTTCAGATCCAGGGACCTGGTGCTTCGGGGACAGGGAGATGCAGCTTTTGGCCTGAAGAGCAAGAGCTTTAGGCCAAGGGACACAGTAGCAGATCCCCGTTGTTTTGTTCTCATTTGTGAGTGGGCAGGGAATGGAGTGGGGCTGTTAGGTATGAAGAGGGACAGCTGTCCACATGGGGCACAGATGGAGAAGCAGAAAGGCAAAGCAAGAGCAGGAACAGAAGGTGGGGGTAGTAAATGTAGGGCAGGTGACACCAGGAGTCAGACTCATTGCCATTCCGTGCCCTGAAGTGACACAAAAGACTAGCGACTAGTCGCCAAGTCATAGGATGGGAACCACAATATCCTTTAGCTTCCTTTAAACCCCAGCATCCAGCCCACAGTCTCATTTCACCATCTACACTTCTGCATGACCTGCCGTTTCCAGCAGCTTCTTCTTCTTCTTCTTCACATCAAGCGGGGGCTGTTCTCCTAAATGAGAGACAAGGCACTATTACTGTTCTGCTCTTCTAGTGACTCTTACTTTGTGAAAGTTGTGTAACTTGCCTACTGTGTACCTGCCGCACCATCTACTGCCCACCGGCACATCCAGGAAAGCAAAGTGTGTGATAAGGACACAAAAGATGTCCAGATCGCAGCATTTCCACACCCCTTGACAATAAATGAGCCTTTGTTCCCACATATCATGCAATACTTGCTGCAGCCAAAACGGCTCATTCCAGAAATGTACACTGAATATTTTTGCCACCTGCAGCAGTTCACCGCACCTTCTTGCAAGGAAAGGCGACATCTGAACAGTGTTCCGTCTGTGCAGAGATTCGCTGCAAGGACCAGGTCCACTGGTTACGTGGAAGGTTCTAGTGGCTGCCAGAGATTTTCTTAGAACAGTTTGTGTCTTTGGGAATCGAACACTCATAAATTTGACCACTTCACGTGAGTCTGTAAAGTGGCCCCGTCTGTCGTGGCCTCCAGTCCGAGCAAAGTCATCTCAGTTTTTTTCTAGAAGATTCGGTAGCATCCAGCCATATGGCGTAATGATTTTGCCACCCATTTTGTGCCGTCATATCCGGCACTGAGAGGCCGGGCTCCCGTCTCGTCCGATTTCCGGCGCTCCGGGGAAAACGCCTGCAGGCCATTTTGAGGGGCTGCGACGCTGAGGGAACGACGGGGTGAAACGAGAGCGGAGAAAACTCCTGATGACCATTGATCTCCAGCAGAATGAAGCGTGACGGCACGTGCCCCCCTGCAGCACTTCCACAGCCCCGCCGCCTCGGGGCATCGCGGAGTGGCCCTCCTCCCCTGTTCAGAAGGAGGCCGTCCCAGGAGAAGGGGTCGTTTGATGGATGTCTGATTGGAGGTGCTCCCCAGGGCCCCCGTCCGTCACCTCGTGTCGTCTGAATTAAAAGCCGCTCGAGGCGCCCGGGTATGAGGAGCTGGGCGGTGATGGGGGGGGAGGAGGGGGCAGTCACTGTGGGCTGTCAGGGGAGCCATCATGACTGGGACATGCCTGCAGGACAAGGTCTGAACTGAGGCCACCGCGGGGACACGTTCACGTGTGCACAGAAAAACTACCCCGCAGGAACATACACACACACACACACACACACACACACACACACAAACATTGACACCATTGTCATAATCACAGGCTGCGATGACAACAACTGATGAATATCTGATATCTCACCTCCCACTGAGGTGCAGATACCGCGGTACACATGTTGATAACAAACTACCTAATGTTAACATTCCCTCGTGTCGTCTGACACGTGCAGAGGCACCCCCCCCCCCCCCCCCCCCCCCCCCCCCCCCCCCCCCCCCCCCCCC
>UFQX01000170.1:536672-584121 GCA_900497675.1 Arapaima gigas | reverse complement strand
CCCCCCCCCCCCCCCCCCACACACACACACAACCAAGTCTATAAACAGATTCATTAATTGTTATTAATCTCCCTCCCCATCAAAAAGAAAAAAGTAAAGTTAACAGAAACATGTCATAAAATGATGCCGATAACAACAGGTGTTCAGATGGTTTACAACCAGCTCTATTATATTCCATTCACAGTGTGAATAATACAGCTGCTAAATAGGAAATATTTATATGCAAAAAAAATGAATTCTCACATTTACGGCCATTATTGTTCTACTAAATCCAATTCAGGCTGTTTCATATGTGCGTATTGGTAAAATATTACCTGTATGGTCGGGCAAAGCAAAACGAAAAGGGAGTGAAAAACTTCTGGGTGTTTTTCAGATTATATATAAACATGATGCGGTTAACAGGGGAATAAACCCATTCAGTGCAGGGCTGTGGGGGTCCAGGACACACTGGAACACACTCCTCCAGAGGGCAGTCTCTCTCACTCACACACACACACACACACACACACACACACACACACACACACAGCTGTGGGGCACCAGTGCTACCTGCCGCGCCGAGCCAGCAGAGCCCTTTGAAGCAGAACATTTGAAAAAACCAAAAAAAAAAAATCAATGTTGCACGTTATTACAAGTATCGAATTCAAAAGCGAAAGAAACTTTGTGGGGGGGAAAAACCCACCGACTGGGTGCATTTGTCACCTTCTGTTTGGGCAGCGACGTCGTGTTCGTGTTTCTGCGTGTTTTTCTCCTCCTTCTAATTTGCATGTTTTTTTTAATGAAGCTCCGAATGACGCGCGATTTGTGCGTGAAACGTTTGTAGATGAAGGGAAATTCTGCCTTCGTGGCCACTTGTCATCACTTCCACGTTAGTTCGACTCGACTGACAAGTCCGTCGCACAGTGAAATAACTCCACGGCAGCGCGTGGACTCGTTTCCCCCTCCTTTCCCTACACCTGCCGACACACCTGCGACGGTCAGAGTCGCCGGCCTTCGCTGACAGCAGCCCACGTGCTCCGTGTTATGCGGCAGAACGAATAAAAATATTTAATTTGAATTATTATTTAAAAAAAGCAGAGTTTACGCTGAACGACGAGGCTGCGTGTTTATGGACAGTCGAATCGGCGTTTCTGCAGCGGCGGTCGGGACGTTTTCGCCGCTGTTCTGCGTCGTTTGCCCCCCCCAAAAAAACAGCGAGAAGAAAAGGTGTGGAAAAGGTGTCCTTTGTTGATTCTTACCGTGCAGCTGGGGGGGTCCAACTACAGCGACACTTGTAATGTCGGTCAGGAAAAAGAGAGAAGCTGCGCTTGAGACTGATCGTTTCACCCGCGTCCTGAAAAACAGGAGAATTTGTAGAAACGGGCAGTTTGAGTCGAAAAGAGAGAGAAAAACAAACACAAGTATGAACTTGTGATGAGACAGGTGGGAGACATGAGGCAGGTGCAGCTGCCCATATTAATGAGCTCTTATAGACAAGTGTGTGTGAACCGGCTGAGCGGCTGCAGTGTCACAGCCACCCAGGGTTTGCTCCACCAACACACTCGATCCACGCTGACGGAGCCCCTGGTGCTGTGTGTGTGCCTCTGGGACGCTGGCCTCGGGCCCCTCCCTCTCACGCTGACCCCTGCAGACCCTCTCCGTAAGTACTCTCTTTTTCCCCCCGGTGCTGCACCTAATAGCGGCTTTTATCCATCGTCTAATTCACTCCTCGTCGCTAATAGACACCAACCCCCCCCCCATCAGTGTGGAGTCAATCTGCTCACTGTTTTCCCGACACGCACGACGAGCGGCTAGGAAACCCAAAAGTCACCTGCCGGCCGCATAAACCCCCCCGTGCTGACACAAAGGCTGCAGGTCCTCAACTTGGTTCTCCTAAACTGAATGTTCGCCTTGATCCGTGAGCCGAACCCGAGTCCTTCTCCACCGTTTGCGGCGCCTGATGCTCACGTCTGCTCCTTCAGGTCAGTCCTCCCAACTGACAGACTCGACTTTATGGATTCTGAGCTTCGACCCCACGTGCAGCTGCCTTTTTTTCCACCTTCAAACCTTCAGCATGATGTGCTCAGCTCTGGAAACGGGGTCTGTAAAATGGTCTGCAAAAAAGACCGCCAAGGGATCTACTCCCCGATACCTGCAGGACCTGATCTCACGCTACACGCCATCCAGACTGCTATGCTGCCCCACCTCGGGCCACTTGATCCCATCCACAAGGAGCCCAAGTTCGAAAAGCTCAAAGTGTTTCAGTTTCAGATCCAAAATGGTGGCTTGAGCTCCCCGCGATCCCTCAGAACTGCTGAATCCCTCTCAATAGTGAAGAGAACGACTCTCTTTCAAACGTGCCAATCTTCAGGAGGTGGAAGTAGCTGGAAGCGGATGCTTGGGCGTCTGGTTCATCAGGGCCTGGTTGTTGACCCCCCCCCCATGTTGGGAATCCTTGAACAAGATGGTGGTGGCAGGTGATGGGCTTTACGAAAACAGCGCCTGTGGTGCGGAAATAGGAGGCTTTCGCCAAATAAAAGAAATTGCTTAAAATAATCGGTTCTCCACGCGACGATGTTGCAATAACAAGGGTCGCTATTAGACTTCGATTCGAGTGCCTCGCATCTGCATGGATCTTTGTTGACGAATCGGCCCCTGTCTTTAGTCCAGGTTGTTCGACACTCGGTGGGAAAGCGTCTGCTGAACGAGTAAAGGCGAACGTGAAGGTCAGCGCGGCGCCCCGGACTTTCGACACCTTCCTCGGCCCCGACCGCCAGACGTGTTCTTCCGATCGGCGCGAATATTGAGGTGCCGTGCGGACAGCCAGCCTCGTAATGAGGGAAATTACCTGCGGACCCTGAGCGCTAATGACCAGGTTCGAAGCACGGCGTGGCAGGCGGCCTGGACCCCACTCCCTCTCCTCATCTGCCCCGTTAATTAGATTAGGGGACCAGATCTGGCCGGTCGTGAGGTCCCCTCCACCTCAGCCTGCCGCTGCTAATGGAGTGATTGAGATGCGCTTTGCGCAGACACCTCCGTCCGGGTGATGGAAGAAAGAGAAGGGAGAGGGCAAGCGGGGGAACGAGGGCGGTGAACGAGCGAGGACACGTCCGGGCTGGGACCCGATGCACAACAGGCCCCCTGTGCAGACGGGGCCCGGGAGAGAGAGCGGGTGTGAAAGGTTGTCTCCCGCTGCCCCTTCGCGAAACCTCATTGAAATCCCCCCAAAAGAATCCCCCCCTTAATTTGCAGAAGTCGGGCTTGGATCAGTCAGATGGATTCCACTTATAAGGCTGCACCTCTTAGGCCCGGCGGGTTCCAAAACGTTCCCCCAAACTACCAGATCAGCGTTAGCAGAGCGCCGGCATCTCCAGAAGAACCACGTCCCACATCGGAGTTCCTGACACAAAAACGGTGCGTTTTTCCTCAAGTTTGTTCACCACTGCCCCGATACGGCGTGGAAAATTGAGCGCGTCGTAGGAACGAGGATCCTTTCCTCGCCTCCAGAAGATGCTCTCGTTCATGTGCCCAATTGACTTGTGCCACACAGCAGCTTCCACTCTACTCGTGCTCCTTTGCCGCTCTTAATGCCAGAGAGCCGTCTCGGAAGCATTTGATCGAAATCGCACGATTCGTTCAAACTCGCCACGTTCGCAGGCCCCACGCGGATTCGCCTGCTCGGACCCCTGGCGTCCACCGCCAGGGTGGGAAAAGTTTGCCAATATCTGCCACAAAGGAGCGAGGAGCAGCCGGAGCGGCAGATGTGCTGAATCTTACTTCTTATCGGTTTGCCGCAATGTCATCAGACGGTGCGGAGATGTAGTGTGTTGGTGTGAGTGTGTGTGGAGAGCGGCTGTTGGGTGGGAGGTGCACGTGGGGATGGAGAGATTGTGGGGGGGCTCCGCAGAGGCCATTTATGAGCTTATCTGCACCAGTGCACCGACTCTTTTCATTAGTATGCAACTCCCATCAGCAGACACCCAGAGCACAGGGGAGAGTCAGAGCTGCGTGTGTGTGTGTGTGTGTGTGTGTGTGTGTGTGAGAGAGAGACACTGTTTATGCCTGTATGTCAGATGATCAGTATTTCAGAAAGGAAAGGTAGCCATCTCTCTGTCATCGTATTGTGTTAGTGTGTTTCTGGGTGAATGTGTGTTTGCTGTGGGTTGGCCCACCTGTGTGTGTGTGTGTGTGTGTGTGTGTGTGTGTGTGTGTGTGTGTGTGTGTTTGACTCTTACCTCGCTCCATATAAATCTCATCCGCAACAGAGGTGTTTGCCTTCACCTACACGCCACGCCGTATCTCACCCTCCCGTCCCGCTCCGGCTTCGCCTGTCAACCCGCCACCCAGGTCCACGGCGCACCTCCAGGGAAGCTGGGGGGAGGGGGGGTGCTGGGGAAATGAGAAAGCGTCAGTGACCGCTTGGCAACTGCGCATGCCAACACACGCGCGGGAGAGCGGAGATCTAACAAACCTCCACCCATTCATTTAAAGAACCTGCTAGTAGCGGGGGGCGGGGGGGGGCTGTCCTTGGCGACTGCTTTCTAAACACCACAGGGAGACACACCTTTGATGTCCCGTTTTAATAGCAGCGCACGGAAACGACGATTAATTTCCTCAATAAACACTCTCGTGTTTAGTGACGGCGGATCAAAAAAAAAAAGTGGGAGCCGTTACGTTTTGGTGGCTTAAAACCGTTACACGTAAAATGGCCGTTAAAAATGAAGCAGGTAAAATGACGGCGGTTATTAAATGCGTTCGACTGATACGTTTATATTCGTTACTCTAAGGGACATATTGCTTGCTTGGCTTTGTCCTGACTGGGCCTCCGGGTGCCGTGAGCGACGTGTCACGCGTGTCCTTAACCTCGCTGTGAACTGGGGGGCTGGGGGGGCTGCGTGTTTGTCTCACGCAGCCGTGACAGCCGGCTATGCATCACCGTGAAGCGAGTGTCACTCTCATCTACAGCCCCCCACCCACCAGCATCCCCTCTCTTGTTGAGGGGACTCTGTTGTAGGGAACGTGCCGAAAGTTGTGTGTGTGTGTGTGTGTGTGTGTGTGTGTGTGTGTGTGTGAACGGCTGAGATTCCTCTGAGATGATTGCCTGCCTGTGCATTTCTGATTCCTCTGCAGGTGAGATGTACCAGTGTGACCCCACCCCCCCCACCCCACCGGAGCCTGAAATGAAAAGTGCCGTTCCGTTAAAAACGCTCTGAGAGCTCGTCCTCGGGTCTGTTTCCTCTCGCGGCTTCCCAGCTCGCCCCTCTGGGCTCTGGGACATCGGTCACTTTACTGGCTTTAGCACGAGAGGACGGTGCTGCCCGGGAGGATGGGACCATCCCCTCCCTCTTGGCGCTGTCCCTCTGTCACACGGTGGCTTCCTGCCACACAGCGTGTCCCCCATGTCTTTGCACACGAGACCATAAAGGGGGCTGTGGCGAAAGCCGGCTGGCTGCCTGTCCTCCTTGGCACAGGTTTGTGTTACGGCACCGACTCCCCCCCCCCCCACCACTACCCTCCTTGGTGGCGGTTCCAGGCGTGGGCCCTGCATCTGAGACAGTGAGGAGGGCAATAATCCCAGGCCAGCATGTACCCCAGTGGCCCGTCCTCCCATCCCGGGCCCCGCCGACAGCCACTTGAATTAGCAGCAGAGGATTATGGGGACGGGGGCTCATTAATCTCGCTGACAAACAGCGGCCAGTGTGAATATTTGCACCCAGAAATTGAAAAGATTAGGCCCTATTTGACAAGGATTGGGAGGCTTAGTGCTTTCCGAGGAGCTACTGTTAAATATTCATGTCCTGCCCGGCGTGCCGGCTAGGGAGAGCGGCGTTCACGCACCTGTTTGTGTGTCTCCGAGTGCATTTGCGCTGCGTGTCTGTCTGTTCTGTGCCGAACGAGGGTCCGGGAGGGTGATTTGGAAGGAGAGGGTTTGGACGAGGTGTGAGAAGGACGGGGGTCCTGGGAACCCCACGGTCTGCCTCGCGGACGCCTTTCATCGTAAGACGGTTAATGGGGCGGGCTCTCATCGCTGGTGAGAGAGGGTTGTGGGGGACAAGGCTGGCACGTGATTGTGATGTCGCGCCACCCAGGTGAGCAAGACGGAGAATGTTGGCTGTAAGCTTCCCCCCACAACCCAGCCACCCACCTGAGGGATCCCGTGCAGGTGACAAAGAGCCCCACAGAGAACTGGAAAGTGTGCTGGGCGGCAGGGAGCTGACAACTTGGACCGAGGCTCCCATTCGAGGCTGACATGACCCGAGGGGACGGGAACAGTCCGGCTCCTGCCAAGGTTCCTGCTGCAGGGACATGGGGCAGCCTGGAAGCGATGCTCACCCAACCGCTTCTGGCAACGCAGAGAATGTTTATGAACTGGGCCAGCCTGGGCCCGCGGTGGCGTCGGAGGAGGAGGATGGGCTCCAGCACCACGGCTCTCAGGCCCTCATTGCTATGCATGAGCTGGGAACGTCCAGCAGCGCATCGACACCTGAGCCGGTTGCCAAACAGGCGGCGGCGGCGGCGGCAGCAGCGGCAGGGTGGCCGGGGCTCCGGTTCCCTTGCAAAGCAGCTGTTGGAACCCTCTCCCCCGGCCCTGCTCCGGATCCCGTCCGCTGACACACCCCGGTGGACGACCCATACGCGCAGACACACAAACACGCACAGTCACACAGGCGCCGGCGTGCCAGTGGCCGGTGCGAACACACGCAGGCCCGGTGAGCCCCCGCCATCGCCTGTCCTGGTAATTGCCTCCTGCAAACACAGCGTCTATTTGTTTCCTTGACGGAAGTGGATGTGCCAGGTCTGACAAAGCTGTTTACCTTCGCGTCCCTCTAACCCCGGACCCCCTCATCAGTGTTTTCCCTTTTGCGAAGATCAATATTTTTGAAGGCTGCGAAACCAGTTCCTCGCCCTCAGAACAGATCCACGTGTGTCGGCCTTTCGGAGTCCCGGACTGCTGGCGCGTCGCGTGGAATCGACAGCGGGTTCCACGTATGGTTCCAGGGATGGCCGCCCTGGGTTCCACGTATGGGGCTGTGAGCAGGAGGACGTGGAGCTCCGGGAGAGGAAGTGGGGTCCGAGGCCAAGTAGAAAGATGCTTTATAAAAGTGATCATCTATTAGTGCCATACATAATCTTCGAGTTTTAAGTGGAATTTTTCACAATTTGAGAAAGGCCGTGTTTCAGGCCACCACTGAGTAGTGAAGTTTAGCCAGACATGTTCTAACATGACGCCCTGAACAGTCGGCCTGCTTCCCCTTTCTTATTAGCTGGTGCTCCATCTCTCCTCCTCCCCATTTCCAGTCATTTCCGTCTCATCGTCGCGTCGTCGTCCCCCTGCCTCAACCCCAGTCACACCCACCCTGAGGGGAAGCCACCGGTTTGGTTTACAAGCTGCTTCCTTTGAAGGACCCAGGAAGAAATCCCACCTTCTGCTGTACTGCCCTCCATCAAGTTTCTCACTCTGAACGGATGTAGTAAAATTTCCTTAACGGTGTAAAACTTGGTCGTCACTCTAAGTAGCTTAATGTTGTCAGTTACTTCAGAGAAAAGCTCCAGCTAAATTGATAAATGTAAGTGTACGGCGGATGCGCCCCTATTCGCACTGAGGTATTAGCTGTCACGCCACGTCCAAAATTACATCAACGGAGTGAAAAAGTTGCTCCCGCAAATTTATTTCCTCCCTCGTTTGACACTTTTATCAAAAGGCAGCTTCCTTGTTAGGAGAAGGAAGGGAAGACGGCGTCGTGCTGCCAAAACAACGTATTTATGAGGCTCGTACAGTACCTGCCAGTATTTGCATGACGCGCTTATCTTGGGTGCCGAGGCTGAGGTCACCTCCGTGAGCCATGAAACGCATTAGGTACGCAAACAGACGCCAGGGGAGCCGACAGCACGGCGACGATAAGTGCTCTGGTTCATCCTGGGTGGCCTTCCGTGAGGGACGGGGCTGTTTGTGGACGGGATCCCCGCTACACTGCACACTTAGCGAGGGGATCCTGTCCACAAACAGCCGGAGAATAGACAATTACTGTAATTATCTACACGAATCTGGACACGGAGCCCACGTCCCTCCGAGTGGAAACGGATGTGGGGGTTCTGCAGTGCAGTGAGGAAGGAGGCCGGGGGGGTCAGAGTTGAAGCCTGAGGAGGCTCGCGGCCCCCTGGCTCATGTGGCTATTGTCGGGCAGGAGAAAGGCACACCTACTTGGAGGGACACTTGACTGCATGTTCGACCGCAGGGTCAAGGCAGCTCCTATTGTTGAGCAGCATCCAGAGGGACCAAAGGTGTGTGTGTGTGTGTGTGTGTGTGTGTGTGTGTGCGCGGGAAGCATGACGCAGTGAGGCGGCTGCCACGCTGACCTTGATTGGTGCCGGCGAGCGGAGCCGTGGCGGCGGAGAGGCAGGGGAGAGCGTGTTAATTGCCTGCTCCGCACCGATAACGCCGGGGCCGCGCCGGAGAGGAACAAAACACGAAGCCGAATAAATTATCCAGCACGCAGATGCACCCCCCCCTCGCTTTGCATATTGCTGGATTAAAGAAGCGTTTTCACACTTTGATTGAGGCAGCCCAATGTTAACAGGAACCTCTGACATCCCCCCCCTTTTCTCTTCTGCCCCCCATCTGATGGCGTGTAGCGTGTGTGTGTGTGTGTGTGTGTGTGTGTGTGCGTGTGTGTGTGTGTGTGTGTGTGCATTTGTGTGTGTGCGTGCTTGCAAATGAGGCCTCACCTTCTCAATTTCCTATACATCCATGTGGAAAACAACATTTAATACACGCAGGAAGGATGTGAAAAATCTATATATAAAAGACCGGTTTAACCCCAAATTACGTGCACATCATTTGCAATTTTTTTTTGTTTTCTTTTGTCACAGTTTTCGCCGTTATTTTCAGGACGCTTCGTTTTGGTGCGTGATTTCCAGCCGGATATTTCGAAAACAAATTCAATCTGTGTGTCGGCCCCAGAGTTGCAGTGGTTTGGCGAAAAACAAGTAAACGGAGAAATAAGGGACGGTGGAAACGCAGCACTGACAAAAACAGCGGGCGCCTTTTTTCATGGCTTCTCAGTTGTATGTACGGTCTTGCTTTTTCTAGTGCTGCAGACACACACACAGACGCACGCGCTGACAGGCAGTGAAACCACGGTCTGCTTGGTCTTCAGCCCTGTTTTTATGCGTCCTGTTGCGGCAACTGCATGGCTCTGCCATTGGGTTCTTGTGAATCCAACAAAGCAGCACCTGCATCTCCACAGGCCTTGCCGAGAGGCGCCGACTCAAGGACGACGTGAGCAACCCCCCCGCGTGGCCTTACGAGCGCGTGGTACGTGCTGGAAAAATTCATACGTTTCAGCTGATGCTTCTCTTCAAATCCAGGTGGACTGATTTACCTGTTCATAAAGCAGGGTAGTTTTTACTGTACCGAGGTGAGTACTTTGGTTAAAGGTGCTACAGCAGGACAGGGGAGTTTGAACCTGGAACGCTTGCGCGCAAGTCAGCAGCTGTGACCACCATCGCTTCCATTTTAACATTTATTCAAGCTTAGGTGAGTAGCTCTACTCTTATGGTGAGTTTGACGCATCTGATGTTTAACTGGTCAGAGTTTGTGCAGATCAGACCCACTGGGTCATGGATTCATGGGTTTTTCCTTTCTTCCTGAGATTTGCTCCCCTTGTCTTGATCTCTGCAAGAACACCAGTTGGTTTCGGTGGCTTGGAGCCCCCAGTTGCCTGCCGCCAACAAACAGATCAGCAAATACTTCCCAGAAGCAGATATCTTCACCCCGATAGACATCCTGGACATATCCCCACAGGTCCCCACGATCGAATGCCCGAGAGGGGTGGAAAGTCACTGCTTCTGGGAGCTGAGAGGTTTATTTTTTCTCCAATTCTCCCCTGTTGGGAGTTTTTTTGTTTTCCTCTCCTCAGTTGTCAGCTGACTTTTCTACACAACAAACCACCTGTGCAGCCTAACAATGGATAATCTCCATTTGTGTCACTCTCCTCCCTGTCACTTATCCTTTGGACCTTTTTTCCACTGAACTGTCACCCTGTTGAGAAGAGCACTTTTCAAAAACAAAGTGAACTGATTTAAATCCTCCTGGTGATAAAATTTCAATACGGATGCGGATACATTTGGAAGCTCGATTAGAGATAAAATTGTTTTACAAATGAATGATCATATTTATATCAGTAGCTACATCACTGCATGTAGGTATCATGTTAAAGATAATTATAGACGTGGCCAAAATTACTGGTACCCTTTCACTTTTGCCCATAAAACTGTCTGAAATAAGGTGAAAGTGACCAAAGTATTTGGTAGCCACCATTCTTTAGTTCATATTTAATAGAACAGAAACGTTGCTTTTGATTTATGAGCATTTTTTGAAAATAAAACAAATTAAAATGTTATGGGCAAAATTTTTGGCACCCTTAACCTAATACCTGGTAGCACAGGGTTTGGAAACAATAACGGCAGATCTTTCTGCGGCTCTGAATGAGATTTCTGCACGTCTCCTCTGGTAGTCTGGCCCCCATTTGAGCAAACAGATCTCTTGGGCTTCGTGGTGCTTCGCCCAACTAAGAGTTTCAGCTCTTTCCACAGATGTTCTGTAGGATTCAGATCAGGACTCAGCAGGCCATTTCAGAACGGTCCCGTGTTTTCTTCTCATCCATTCTGGCTGCTTTTTGAGGTCCGTTTCAGGTCATTATCTTGCTGGGGGACCCATGATCTGCAATTGAGACGCAGCTTTCTGACACTGGGCTGTACATTTCACTCCAAAAGGCTTTGATGGTCATCAGATTTCATCCTGTCCTCCAAAGATTCAAGGCCCCCCAGTGCCAGAGGCAGCAAAGCAGCCTCAGAACATCACTGAGCTCCTCCATGTTTCACCGTAGGGATGGTCTTCTTTCTTTGAAAGCTTCATTTTGTTTTCTGTCAACATAGAGTTGGTCTGACTTACCAAAAAGCTCTAATTTTGTTTTGTCTGTCCAAAGGACCTTCTCCCAGAAGGACTGAGGCTGTCAGCATGCAATTTAGCAAACTCCAGTCGGGCTTTTTGTGTTTCTGGGTCTTCCTGGGCCTTGTATGATAACAGGGACCTCTGACATTCTCTCCATTTCTCTTCTGCCCCCAGCTGATGGTGTGAAACGTCTGTACACTTCCTGATATGTGCGCACGCACGCATGTGTGTGTGTGAGAGTGTGTGCACTTGCAAATGAGGCCTCACATTCTCAATCACCTATACATACAGGTGGAAATCAATGTTTAATACACTGTCTTCTAATATGGAGCCCATTTTCATTCAGACAGTGATGGATGGTGTGACTTGGAACTGTTGCACCTTGAGCTGGAAGGTCAGCTTGGATCTGTTTTGATGTTTTCCTTGGTTCTTTCTCCAACACTCTTCCTCTTCAATCTTGGGTCTATTTGCCTCCTGCAGCCACGTCCAGGGATGTTGGCTGCAGTCCCAGGGGCCTTAAACTTCTTAATAATATTGGCAACGGTGGTCACGTGAACATCACGCTCCTCAGAGACGGTCTTGTAGACTTTAGGTTGACCAGGCTTGGCTGTCACCTTCTTTCTAACCTCCTCAGACACTTCTCTGCTTCTCCTTCTCTTTTCCATGTTTAGTGGGATACGCACAGCAACACAGAAGAGCAGTGAGGACTTTTTTCCATTGAAACTGGATGAATGAGTGGTGATAAGATAGAAGACACCTGTGGTACAAAGTAAAGGAGAACAGTCTGCTTGAAGTATCACTACAATAGAACTATTTCTTCTAACTTCTAAAGGGTATCAATAATATTGTCCAGTCCAGGCCAGTTTAGAATCTCTTTTTAGAATAAGCAAGAATTCAGTTCCTTTCACAGCTTTTGGGGTTGAAAGAAACGCACGTACGGATGACGAAAGATCTCAATGCTTTTCGGGAAGAACGGTGCATTATTTGAATAAAAAGCAAGGGTGCCAATAATTTCAGCCACGTCTGTGTGTCAATAAATGTGATTGTAAAGGAATGAAATACGGAGCAGCTGATGGAAACACAATAAGCTGCGCCATGTATTCTCTTATCAGGCAGGTCTCCTGAAGGTCTGAGGTGGAACAAGGTGAAGACCATCAGCCTGACGTCCAAACTCAACATCGGTAGAACCTTCTTATGTGACAGGGATGCTATCAAAAATCACTGGAAACCGGATAGATGGCTTCTTCAAGGACACGGTGTGGGACGTGTCCTGTTAGTCAAGTCTGAAGAGAAGTATGAGTCGCAGCAGATGACCAAAAATTGTCCCCCAAATGGTTGCCAGGTCAATTCCCAGGGTTGTGCCCAAAAGAAAGAGGTTGGAAATGCTGGAATTGTATTCTGCAGTACATGAAGGTTAAATATAAACAGAAATCATAACCGATGTCATGTCAGTGTTTTGAGTAAAATCCCACAGCAAATTAGAAAAGCAAAGTAGTAATGGTAATAACAAGTGCTCTGATGTCTCTTACCTGTTTGCCATTTAGGAACTACAACCCATGGCACCATTTAAAGGGGAAAATGACCCCCTGGTTTCCCAGGCGTGGATTTCCCTCCACGATAAAAATAAAAAAATAAAAAGCCACGCAACCAGGTGAAACGTGAACTCTTCCCCGGATGCAAAAGTTCCGATTCTCCTGGGCGGACGGGACGAAACGCCCACACAGTGAGGGAAGTGTGGAGAGGGATCCTGCCGCCGGTGAAACGGGTGACGTCACCGCAGCAGCGAGCCGGGAAAAGGGATCTCGCTGAGCCAACGACGGCTTTGGCGACCCAAAAGAGACAAAACTGTTGTTCTTCTGCCTTGTGATCGCGAGGCCTTATGGGACATGTGGGCCATCGTTTGACGGATGCGACACACACTCTCCCACCACGCACGGGGAGAAGCCGCTCTCCGTGCAGGACACCACCCGGCTTCCCAAGTTGCTTCCTTTTAACTGCATCTATCGTTCTGCTGGACAGCTTTAGCATCCTTATTAGAATATTATAATGTAATGTCATCGTTCCTTACAGGATAGTTTTACATCCTTTCTAAACTCTTTTTTACTTTCATTTGGTTTCTACCTCTCCCCAGGACATTGCCTGGAGCCCCACAGATCAGCACTGCTCAAACCTTACATGTGAAGATAGGAAATAGTTCCCCTGGACTGGAGTTATTATGGCAGCAAGACATACATTTAATCCACATTAATATACAGAAATGAAACGAAGAGGATTTTTACACACAATTATGTCAACTAAAAACATGGCACTCGCGAACAAACAGGCAGATGAACGATATCCAGCGAATATTCCAGAATCCCTGGCTGCTACGCTACAACCTGGATGGAATGCCAGTCCATTAGCAGGTAGAAGCACACACACATACACACACACACACACACACACACACAGACATGTGCACACACTGTATGGGCAGTTTAGACTGAGCAGCTTCCCAGAAACATGTCTTTGGACTGTGGTAGGAAACCCACACAGACCTCCTGAGCAGCCCCGTGAGGTCCTACCTGTTTCACCACTGTGCCACAAAAAAAAAAACATTGCAGCGTATAAATTGGTGCGGAGATGTTTTAAACCAGGATCGCAAGCTTGTAAATACAGCCAGAGCACAGATTCCTCCAAGTCAACTGCGTCGGAGATGAAAGCCGACAACGCTGACCGACTCAATCTGCTGGTCTTTCACTTTCTCTGCCAAACTGTGGTTCTGAAGCATCACGGAGGCCGTGTTGGTACAGGAAAGATGTAGGGATACAAAGCAACACCTCACTGTACAGGACAGAGTAGAAACCTTTCCCACTAACAACAGCAGCGGAGGGTGTAGAATAATCCGACCCTGAGGGAAGTGACTTACAGCAGGAGGTTTGCTGCTCAAAGCGACTGACCCCTTTATTCAGCTGGCCAATTTTTACTGCATCAATTCAGTAGTGGCACCACGCACAGGGTCACTGTACCAGAAGATGGGATTTTAACCTGGAACTCATACCTTTGCAGCTCAAGCCACAGGGTGACACACAGCATCACTCAAGCAGGAGGACAGCCCTTCAGCACTCAGCTCATCTGATGCCGAAGACCTCGGTCTTAAGAGAACGTTTCTGTTGACTCGACCGCATCTAAAGAACGTTCTTCTGCATTTAGCAAGTTTGACACCACGAGCTATTTCCTCTGTTCCAAGTTTAGAGCAGCTGAAGGCATCAGATAAACAAAGACCAAAATAATGATGACGTTCAGCGGTTCAGGCCCTTCTCTGCCACCCTTGGTTGGTTTCCCAGGAGGCCACATTGGCAGCTGCTCTGGGTTGTGTGTAAGAGGAGTTGGGAACGACCACTAGGGTGGCTTTGGCAGGATGGGTGCTCACACCCCCTGGGGTTAATTGCTCTCTTTTTCAGATGCAAAAGCATGGTAAATGAGCTGATTCATCTTTGGGTGGGGTGGGGGTGTGGAGTGGAGCAGAAGAAGCGCCGAGAGGAGGCAGAGCGGGGTCCGAAGAGGGAACACCAAGGAGCGGAGGACTGGAGAAAGAAGGTGACTTTTCTTTTCTCACATCAGAGCGGGGGCCTTTGAAGCTTGTCGAGAAGAGAGAAGAAAAGGGGGGGGTCACAGAAAAAGGAGAGGCAAGACGAGATTGTGTTAATGAGGGTGCCTCTAAAGATGAATTAAAGGGTGGAAGAAAGAAACACGATCGGCCAGCCCCTACTTCTGCTCCCCGTAGCCCCCTTTCAAGGCCCAGGCAGGTTTCAATGCCCAGATTCCAAGGCACTGGTAGTCATTTAATCAGCTTTTTCAGGCTGAGGGGTGTGTGTGTGTGTGTGTGTGTGTGTGTGTGTGTGTGTGTGTGTGTGTGTGTGTCTGTCTGGGGGAGTGGGTGCTTATAGCTATAGAATCACATCAGAAGGCTTCAATGAAAAGGTCAGAGCGCTGCGTTCCAACAGAGGGTCAGAAGTGTTATAGGGATTACAAGGCATGTAAGCCCCCCTGGAAGCCTTGTTTTCGCTCCTTCTCACTGTTTGTTGTTTTGTTCGCCGACAAGCAGGGGAAGAAAGGAGCGCAGGATTTAGGTAAAGCCCAGGAAAATCACATCTCATTCACACCTCTTGTTCTCTACTTTAGGCCGAGACAATCTGCGCGCTCCTCTCCCGCTTTCTCCGCGGTGTGAAAGCACGTTAGGTTGCCTTTGTGCGGACAAAGGAGAAACGGTCCATTTGGGTCCCCTGCCCCAGTGCGGCGGGATTTAAGGAGCAAAGCACTGCTGTTTGTGTGCTAATCTTCATTAGGCTGTGTGGGAGGACCGGGCCTCGCCGCTGGTTAGCGCCACGTTTCTTTCCCTTTTCTCTCCCCGCAAACATACCGACCTCTCCGGGCTGCCGAACGCTGCCCGTCGTTTCTCCAGTGTGCCGGGTCCTCGAAAATATCTGGCCGGCCCGCGGCAGAAGAGCAGCCTGCGGTTGGGTAACGGAGGGACGACGGAGTCTTGTGAGCGGATAAAAGGCGTTCGCTTGGGATCGCGGGCCGGCGGCAGCTACTGTTTTACGTCCTTTTTTACTGCACGCCGGAAGCCGACGTCAACAATTCCAACCTCCTCTGTTCGCCTGCGCCCCGTTTCGCCAGCGGGCCGCCGAGACGCCCGGAAAGGCGTTTCCGAGACAGAGTAAAATGTTTCGCTTTAAGCGACGCTGCTGTGAAAGTGTGAATGGAAAGGAAACATGAGGATTAATTCAGCAGGGAAACAAGTCGTATATAAAAAAAAAGGTTCAGCCAGCTGATAATTTATGGCTGAGCTGGGCTAGGAGTTTCCACGCCGGGCCGGAAATAGATCTGCACGTTACCGTCCATTTTTTGATGACTGTAAGGAAAATTGTTTACGGACAAATTTAGGAGGAAATTTTAACTGATGGTTCATTTTAAATTTATGTTTAGGAAACTGCCAAATGGTGCTTAAGGTGTCTTATAGACTAAGCAGGTTTTGGAAGCCCATCTCACTGAGCAGTACAGCACATTTTGTGTGTGTGTGTGTGTGCGTGTGCGTGTGTGGACTGAGCTCACGTTGCACTGAAATGGACAAACTGCACCATATAAACTGCCTTGCATAACAAGAACAGACATTTCAATTCTAAACATGTTCCTCGGTGGCGAGCAGGACCCCCCACGTGGCACCTGGCTTCACATGTACATGTCAGCCCTCAGATACCCCTGTCAGTCTGGAAGTGTTTCTCCTCTTTGGTTTTCATCATCCATAATTATAAAGAGCCCTACGGCTAAAAGTCAAAAGTAACGAAAGGTCGAATGTCAAAGGAAAGTCTTAAAACACACAAAATTGTCTTGAAATGCAATATCATTACAAAGGTTTTATTGACTTTTTATTATTTTGTGTTGAATAATAATAGTAATGATAATAATAACTTATTTAAAAATTTTTTTTACACATTGAAACTCAATGTGTTCTCAACATCTAGAGAAGAGAAGGTTCTTAAGAAGGAGGACTTGTGGTTAATATGGTTATGAGACATAACTCTACAGCGATTTTAATAGGTATCAGCATTTCAAAAAAATAATTATTAGAGAGCAATAGAATCCATCCATTATTAATAACCCCTCGTCCAGTGTAACCGTCCACAGTTTATGTGGGAGTCCAGTCCATCACAAGGCATCTCATACACATATTTCCATGGAGTTGCACCAACATGCACTGAAGGGCAGTTTGCCGGGGACACCTGTCTTTGGACTGTGAACTGGCACCTGCTGCGCTGTTGTGACACTACAGAATAGACCAAGACAATACAAAGAGAAAACAAAAAGACATTTGGATGGGGGGGCACATAAATGGGTTTTATATATAAGCCATTTTCCCCCTGTGATTCCAAGGTGTCCAGAGCAGTTCTGATATTCTGTACTTGGACTTGAATTAAATTGTCCCCATGTTTGCATATTTAGTGACAAAACGGGCGAAGCTTCGTAATCCGTGTTAATCGGGAATTTCTTTGCGTGGCACAGATGGCACAGCGATGGTAGCAATATCGGCTGAAGGCTTCTGGGAGTTATTTTTAATGCTGCGTTTTTTTTAAGTAGCATATTAATTATTAATGATTAATTGCTGTGGTAATGCGTTTATCCAGAGCAGTGTTAGTCCCACTCCACTCTTTTATATTTGTTTTACGTGTTAAAAAGCTATACGGTTATAGGAAGTTCAGATTTTGTGCTGTTTCGGCGACTCAGAACTGTGAAAATAAAAAAAATATCCTTAAAGGTCCAAAAAAGGCGGCGTTTGTGCAAAATGGCTGTAGCTGCTCACATGTGCCCCATTCCTTAGGAAATCATCCAGTCAGGTAAACTTTGCTTTTACCCTGTTTAACCTGCCCAAAAAAGTGACCGCGATATATTTCCTTGCCACATATTCAGCCACAGCGAAGCATCCAACACATCAGCTTTACAAACATCGCCAGAATGAAGAGGTAAAAAAATACTACACACCTTTCTGTCTGATCCTGGGCTTCCTTTGATTTAAAATGAGATTATATTTTTGGGAAAGCAGCCGTTTAATGGCCGGCCTGCCGCTTTCTCTTATTTAACTTAAAAACGTGTACGCAAAGCGGTGAGGCTCACGCCGCCCGTAGAAACGTTCAAAGCCACTGGTTTCATTCCTTGCTTTTCTTCTCCTTTCCTTAGTCTTTTTCTAATCTGTCTGCAAACAAATTCCCCGTGAAAAGGGGCCCTTTTGTAAAGGCCCTGTCTGCATTTAGTCCACTGATAAAGACACAACAGATGAAGGAGTGGGGATGGAGTGTGTGTGTGTGTGTGTGTGTGTGTGTGTGTGTGTGTGTGTGTGTGTGTGTGTGTGTGTGAGAGAGATGTTCAGATTAAGCAGAGTGTTCTGAAGCCTGGAATAAAGGAGAGTCTTTGGTTAGCCGGTGACGGTGACGGCAGGGCCGCGCAGGGCCCAGGGGGTGGTGGTGGTGGAGAGTTGTTGAGATTTGTAATACAAGAGCGCAGTGGGGGGGGTGGGTGGGTGAGGGAGGGGGCCCCTGAGCAGGGCCGCAGGGGGGCCATTGTGACATGATTAGGGAATGGGACAGGGAAGAGTCAGTTCATCAAGGAGCCACTCGCCTTCCTCCCTTTCGCTCCCAGATTAATTCAACACGCTCGCAGGCACGCAGGTACACACGGGAACACACACGCGCGACAGAAACACATGCGTCGGTAGCACAGCGAAGCGGCCGCTCCTACGCACCTGCAAACAGTCGTTCTTCCTCCGCGCGTCGTCACCCAAGGACCGGTCGGTGCGGCGCCGCGAGCGATGCCTTCGCTCCCTTCCCGTCGTCTCGGCGCCGTTGCGAGGGACGCGAGTCGCAAATACTTTCGGACGCTCTTCAGCCGCCGCTGGGGTCAAAGGTCGCTCCGCGCACTAATTATTTCAGGGACGGTATTTGCACTTGGGTTTTCTCTCATTAGAACGCCATCTGAATTAGCGTGTTATTGCTGCCGTCTCTCCAATTACCTGCAATTACGCCACTCAGCTCATTAAGGCCACGTTTTCGATTGAGGTGATTATATTACTGTCTTTATGTCTTTATTAATGTAGATAATGTTGCTTCAGCTTTGCGTACTGGGGGGGTGGGGGCGGGATTTGTCAAACGTGTTCCGCGCGTCGCGTGTTCCGTGTTGCATCCGACGACTGCTTCGCTACACACTGCCACATGCACACAGTGCAAGTAATAGAGTGAGGAATTCACCTGAAACACAAGCGTTTGGATTGTGGGGGGGACCAGAGCACCTGGAGGAAACGCTGCACAAAGTGAGTTCAAATAAAAAGGTTCTGTTGACGCCCTACTTTGTTGCTTTGCGTGTCGCTCGATTGTCGGATGTCACTGTGTCCGGAACTGGCAGTCTGCGACGTGGGCCGCCGTCACCTTGCGTCACCTGGGGTGACAGAAAGGCCATAAAAGTGTTAGTGGAGCAGAGAAAAGGCCCAGGAGGCCCGATGTGGGATCATTTCCCACATTTAACCAGCATTAATCTGAAACTGTCTCCTGTGGAGGAAATCTGTTTATAATTATATTTATTTATTCATTCCTCTCCAACCAAGCAGCCTCCAGTGATTTACCCATTTTACAGTGCCAGGTCATTTCTAAAGCGTCCGTTCAGGGGCGCCATTGAGGGAACTGTGGCAGGAGCGAGATTTGAACCCGTGTCCTTCAGGTGCAAGACAGCGGTTCCAACTATTGTACATTTTTGTCATAATTCGGGCACAAACGGCGATTATTATCACTGGGACAACTGGCGAAACGAAAAGAACTAAATTTATTTCTCAGTAACGAAGTCACCGGTGGCGGGAACGCGCGCCTTTCTGGAAAAATCTGGAAAGACGGCAACAGCAAGTTCGCGCGACACTCAATTGTTGTTGTGAAAGTAAAAGCGTCCTTAAAGGTCCACGAAAAGCGGAGTTTGTCGTCAACCCAACAGCCTGCATAGTGGACGGTTGGACGGCTGTTGAGTTCTGCTCGAATCGGACTCTGACACTGTTACAATTAATGTTCCGACAGAAAGACGTTGAAAATGAACAACAAAACGCTGCGAGCGAGAGGCGAACCGCACAATAAAAAATAAACGAGCGCGCGCGACTAAATAGGATCATTCAGGGATATTGTTTGACGCGCTATATAAACAATAAATGCAAAAGTGTGTGTGTTTTTTTTGCTTCAAGAAAGAGCGTGGGGTTCTGCGACATTCCGCGTGCGGTGGGTAGCCCGCTTCTAAAGCGCGGTATTTTCCACCAAGGTCATTTTTCCCGCCTCTCCCGGGCCTGACGACGTGGGCGTGGAGGTGGCGCGAGGGAGCGCGAGGGAGACAGACAGAGGGAGACAGAGAATGGGTGAGGTATTTAGACAATAAATCAAGTTGTAGTGTTGCCTATTTAGCGTGGACCCGCCATCAGACTGTCACCGAAACCGACAATTAATGAACTCATTCCACAATGAAGAGTTTCTCAATGAGCCCATTTAGGTAATTACCACGGGGGGCCGTTTGGCCGAGCCGTGGCGCCTGCGCGACAGCTGCGGTGGAAACAGACTTTGACCCCGGCGCGCGCACGCGCGCGCACAACGGCGCCACAGAAAACGCTGATATATTTGCATATTTAGAGCTGTGGAGCGCGTGCAGGGGCCCGCGTGTCCAGCATGCGGTCGAATGTTGTGAATCTGTTGTCTTGCCGCCCCCCCCAAGCCGGGCTGTTGAATCAGAAGATAATGCCGAATTTCATTATTCTGTATTTCCCCTTTTTTTAATCCCTTAGGTGAAAAAGACGAATTTCGCATTTCGTCTCGGCGCATTTGTGCGCAATGTTTTCAAATTAAAAAAAAAGCGCAAAATGATCGCGGTGTTCTGTTCCCTAAGACTGTAGCTGATAAGATTATCAATTATAATACATTTGGGGAGGGGCTGCTCGCTAAAACACTCCAAATCTGTGACAAAGTGCATTTCAAGGACAATAAAATTCTTAAAAAGCATAAGATTCTTGCGCTGTTTTCTTCCTTCAGGACGCAATTCTGTTGCTTATCAGTCGTCGACGAACGTATCTCCATAGATGATTTTCCACCCGTATAATTGAATGCTCCCCATTTCTCTAACTGTAGGTCTTCTCGGTCTGAACTGTGGATGGAAGTGAGAGGATTGCGGTTTGCCAGCATTAGCAGAGCCTCGCCACGTTCCTCCTCGCCGACGGGCAAAGGACAGGACCCTATTGTTGCGAAATCGTGAACAAAAAAAGAAACCTGAGCAGAATTCAGTGCATCCATGCGAAAGAGATGCAGGATAAACATTGGTAAACATGACAGTGATCACAGTCCACAACTGGCTCATTCCCAGTTACATTATGGTCCCCAGTACCATGTCTGCACCCATCGCGAGAACAATGTCACAATGAGTAGGGTAATGTAGGCTGATACAGGGTCATGTAGGGTGATGCTGGGTCATGTAGGGTGATGCGGGGTGATTCAGGGTCATGTAGGGTGATGCGGGGTAACATAGGGTGATTCAGGCTCATGTGTGGTGATACAGGGTGATTCAGGGTCATGTGGGGTGATGCGGGGTGATGTAGAGTGATTCAGGGTCATGCAGGGTAATGCAGGGTCATGCATGGTCATGTAGGGTGATACAAGGTGATTCAGGGTCATGTAGGGTGATGCGGGGTCACATAGGGTACTGTGTGGTATTGAAGGGTGATTTAGGGTAATGCAGGGTGATGTAGGGTCATGTGGGGTGATACAGGGTGATGCGGGGTGATGTAGGGTGATGCGGGGTCACGTAGGGTGATAGAGGGTCATATGGGGTGATTCAGGGTCATGTAGGGTGATACAGGGTGATGTGGGGTGATTCAGGGTCATGTAGGGTGATGCGGGGTGACGTGGGGTGCAGCTCTCCCAGGTGACCAGGAAATAAAGGGTTCATAATGGTTGGAGCGGCACACTCCTGATCACACGGTGACTGGTTTCAGTCCCCCGACAACCGTGGTCGCTACATAGTGCTAATAGGTAGACTAGTGGTTTGCAGCATGAACTTGTCAACATTAAGTGTGTTGGTTCAGGTCCTGCACATCCTCACTCTCTCCTGTAGAAATACGAGCAGCTGTACAGCAACGTCACTGCAGGCAAAGTGTAAGCGAAGCCTGTAGGAAATGAAAAAATGTCCTTTTTTGTGACAACTTTACTATATGGATGGAAGAGGTGTGACGGCGATGCTATCTGGCACCTGTACGCCGCGCGCACTCCCTCCTCACCTGCGCTGCGTCGCCCATCTCGTACATCTCCAACAGCAGCACGGAGACGTCGTCAGGCCCGATAGCCTGGCGCCGCGGCGGCCGTCATGTCGACCCGCCAGATCGTGCCGATAGCGTTCGCCGGAAAAGCCATGTTCTCCCTTCTTCTCGCCAGCAGCAGCGCCGCAGACTCGTCTGACGTGCCGGACGTGGAAATAATGAAGAAAGTGCCAGAAATCACGAGGCGCAGACATGGGGTGAAGACCTGTCCTCTGCAACTCCACACCAAAACCAAACATTCTTCTACAAAGTCATTCCCTGCCTTTGTTGTGTGAACTGCCTTTCTCACGTTAAGTCAAACTTCTCCACGTTCGTGTGTTTTTGTCCATAATCACCGTTTCTGATGCCCCACGTAGGATCTACAAAAGTGAACGTGACAGAAGGTGGTGGTGCAGAATTACAGAGCAGCTGAGACACCAGGAGAGAAGTGGATGTGAATTAGAGGTGTTTTGAGACCCTAATGGAGTCTGGAAATGGATTCAGCAGTTCTGGGGAACAGAGGGAGCTCATAGTCTCAATATGAACCTGTTATCTCTGTTCCGTTGTGTTCATCTCCTACTCGGCACACTGCGTCCCTGCCTGAGAAACCTCTGTAAAAATAAACTGAATCGAACTGAACGTCACAACAGCAAGAACCTGCCGACGACACCCTGTTGGTACAAAGACGCAGATCCTCTGGACCCAGAGGTTTGAAGTGGGTTTGAGCACAAGTGGAGAGAGAAGAGGAGGAGAGAACTGCTCAACCATGAGAGGAACACGCAGGAGTCTCGCTTGCTGGCAGTCGCGTCGCTCTCTGGTCCTCGGCATCCCATCCCGGACCTGCAGGTGTGGACCGAGAGGGCAGATCGCCGCTGTTCTCTGGATCACGTCCCCGACCCCCCACTGCCATGCCAGCGGTTCCCCGGAGGAGTGTTTGTTACAGCCGCCATCATTCTGTTGCATTCAATTCGTCCCCGTTAGAAAACAATACATGGGGACCGCCGGGCAGCGAGGCACGAGCCTTTGATCCCGAGGGTGGCAGCTGACCCAGAGTGCAGGGGAGGAAAGCCATGAGCTCCTCGAGTGGAGCATCTGTGTGTATGTGTGTGTGTGTGTGTGTGTGTGTGTGGGGTGGTTCAAATCGGGGGTGTGGTGGTGTCAAGCCCTGGGTCAGTGCCTATCAGGCCTCTCCGTCCAGCCCAGTCCCATTCAGCCACCTCTATTGACCGCTGCCGCACAATGGAGCTTGACTCAATACGACCCCACCTGGGGGGGTATAATGAAGATGTCCACAGCATCTTTTCTGAAGTGGCCCCCGTCAGTATCACTCTCCCTAGAGGGGGTGAGCGCCAGCGGCGACATTAGCAGATCTCATGCATAGCTAAGGAGGCGCACGGTGCCGAGGGAGGTGGGGTGGTGTTGGCGGTGGAGGGGGTGCGCATCCCGCTCCGGTGACACAGTGCGGAGAGAACGCCTGGAGAAACTGTATTATCACACTCCTCCAAAATGTGTTCCCAGTCATGCCGCTCCCTGCATACATCTGCATTTGGGTGTGTGTAAGAGAGTGAGCGTGAGAGGGGCGTGTGTGTTTACAAATGACTGTGCCCGTGTGTGTGTCTGAGATCCTGTTTATTTGGAAGTGAAAAATGTGCTGCACTTACACTAATGCTGCATCATCAGTTTTCTTTGACCCGCAGTCAAAGAAAATTGTGGAAAAAAACACACACACGCACACACACACACACACACACACACACACACACACACACACACACACACACCTCTGTGGTGTTGATTCCAGAATTTGGAGTGAGAAAATGCGCTTTGATCCATAGACAGTTAAGGAAGATGTTATTCCTGAAATGGAATTACGACAAATTCCCTCTAATTAGTTTGTCTGGAACGAATGAAACGGAATAACATTTCTGGGCAGAACCTGCGTGTTGATGCACCAGGAGGGATCCGGTTTTAGGAAGAAACAAACCTCCACGAAGGGTCTAAGGTGCACGAGCGTCTTTGTTCCCAAACATAATTTATGTTGTGTCCCGTTACCGTCCGCGGGTATATTTTAACATCTCATCTTGGAGAAAAATGGAGCCGAGAGCTGCTGAGAAACAAAGGGTGGGATGAGGTTCCCCCACAAGCCCTCATTTATCGGGCGGGAAGCACGACGCGGAGGTTATTTGTCCACAGTGCGAGGTGTATAACGTGCGAGTCTCTGCTGTGGTGGCCTTGAGGAACCTGAGAGGAGCTGCCGTCCGCTCGAGCCAGCGGCAATTCAGACGTCGGAGTAACCAAACCTATAAACCTGAACTGACGTCTCCTTTTCTACCGCTTCACTCGTCCAGCCAGCCACCTCCTCGAGCTCTTTCCCTCCCACTTGCGAGGGGGAAAAAAAAATCACAAAAGGGAAAAGATGGTGGTCTTTCCTCGTTCGGCGGGGCCTCCCTCCCTCGCTCCCACCCCGCCACAGCCGCTCCTCACGCGGGCCTCCTGCCTCCTCCCACCTCTGCCGCCGCAGCCCTCTTGCTCCCAGCGAAGGGCAGGGGGACGATTAATTACCGCAATCGGCCGTTTTAAATCACGCGGAAGGACGGGCTGTTGTTCCATCGGAACGGGATCTAATTAAAGGAGCCTGCCTCCCTGGAAAAGCCGTTCCGTCAGCGTCCCGCTGTCCCCCTGCCTGATTGAAATTTATGGAGCTGCTTCCGAAGGGCCGCAGCAGCCCGTGCGCAGCCAGCCAGCTCCTGGCGGTTAACTCCTTCTGCAGCTCCAGCGTGGAGCTACCCCACCTCTGGGATTTACTGCTTTCTGGACGGTAGGACCACCCTTCGGACTTGGCTATAGTCCCTCCCAACGAACCCCCTCCAAGTCTCTGCCGCATCTCGATATTTGGTTCATAGGACGGGCAAGAAGATTCTGACCGATAGTTGAGCCTGATAACCGGTTTGCTCCCTCCGTTTCACTCCACCCCAACTCAAGCGCAGTCAACACAATCCGGGTGGTCCGGGCTTCTTGCGGCGCCTGTTCCCGCCGACCCACCTTTACCTTTAAAGCTGCTACTCCACCTGGTATTTCGCCCAGAAGCCTACGTAAGCTCAGCGGCTGCACAATGTGGGGCCCGACTTACTCCACGGTTTTCACAGTACAAGCAGGAGCCCAGTAAAAAATAATGAAAACTACATGTGAAGATGACTGTCTTTTGAGTCTAGAGTCTTTTGAGCAGAAGGGTGGCTGAAGATTTTTATGGCATTTTGTGGCTCATGAGAAGCCAAGCACAGGTTAGAGGCCTTGGAGAATAGCTCTAAATTATTCCAGTACAGGCAGTGAATTGGCCAGTCAGTCAGGTTTCTCCCACTCGTCCTGGAGAGGGTTGTGGGGGTAGCAGGCTAAGCAGGCGAGCCCAGACCTTCTCTTTCCCTGGAACAGTCTTGAGCTCCACTTGGGGATCCCAAGGCTTTCCCAGGCCAACTGGGAGATTTAACCTCTCCAACATCCTGGATCTGCCCCGAGTCTCCTCCCGTACAACCCCACTGAGAGTCAACCAGGTCAGCCGAGGGACCGCAATGATCTCCTCTTGATCTTGAGTCTACTTGGACGCTCTCACAGATCACCAAGCTCCTCGCTGGAAGGAAAACATCACCTACACACAGCAAAGATGGACTCCCTCCGAGTCTTCACTGCACCTTGATGTCTGGTTCACACAACTGGCAAACAAGAAAGCCGCTCAGGCCGCCTACAGGCATCTCCGTGATTCCTAACGTGACATATGAAACCCCCAGCAGGAGTCAGAGTCGGTTGGGAGCGCCATCTCGAGTTTGTTGCCAGCCTTCTCCAAGAAGGCTGAATACAAAGAGTGCAGCAAACATTTTTTTATCAACATTTATTAGAAGTTCAGTCGGTCACGTTACACTACAAAACATTAGGAAAACGGTTGGTGTCATGGTCAGTGGAAAGTGGTCTTGGAAACCAAGAAAGCAAACGAAAGCTGGTTTTGAGGCTCAAAATAAGACAAATCCTAAAGGACTTTGACCACCGCACCCTGAAAAGATGTCTGAAATTTTCCAGTAGAATATCCAGCTCTACAAATGGATGCTGTGTAAGAAATGATGTCATAAAAGAATCTGTCGTTTGAAAAAAATGTTCTCAGTAGAAGAAAATGTCTGTACTGCTTAGGTGGGTCCACAGCGGTGAGCAGAAGGACACAAAGCAGCAACCTTGTCCTGCACATCTGTGCTTTAGTAACTTGAGAAGAACTTTTTCAGTTTTTCGGCACCACCTAGGGTGTGACGCTCAGCAGGATCATCTCGCACAGGGACAACATGGCAATTGCACGCCAGCTGATCTAAATCCAGCCTCTAATCTAAATGTGTATCAATGAAAAGTAAAACTCCAACTTAAATGTTTCAAAATAATCTTAACAGGATAATAAACTTACTGTGAAACTAAGCCTGATGTCGTCAGAATCCTCCGGAGCATCTGAACGCGCGTGGGGTCCGTGTAGCACCGTGTCTTCAGAAGTTTAACTGATTTACTTGGAGGTCACCTGTCAGTATGGATTATAACTCATAATAATTCCCAAGGCTTAAACAAGTGGGGTAACCATATTTTACTAAGGTGTTGCCTCAGACAAGGGAAGAATGTTTCATCACACCACCGTGTATATTTGTTAAAACAAAGTGAAGTTTTACCGCACTGTGATTACAGCTTCACTGCAAAAACATCAGAATTTTTATACACATACATATATAATATAACCAGGAGAGAAATAAACCTGTTGTTTTAGTGAAGGGAAAATGCACAAGGAGAATTTGCTATTAATGTTTATTTAAACATAAAATACATTAATAAATGAACAAACCAGTGCGGAACTCATGCATATAAAGACAAATGAATTCCAAATAAATCGGTGGAGCTGAGTTTCCAAAGTCGATGCTCTTCCATCACATGGCATGAAGTGACAGGTGACACCAAACGTGTTTTGCAGCGTGTCCGTGGTGGCACTACGATGGCATCAGTAGCTGGGCATTTAATAAATATTTCAGTCTCCAAAAAAAAAGAAGAAGAAACTGGGTTTTTTATTAGCGAACCTGTGTGGATTTGTGACCTGTGAAGTGGGGTTCACTGGATTTCAACCCTAATCGCTGGGGAACTAACAAAGATGTTGGAAAACCACCTATAATAATCCACGCATCTTATACACCTGAGGAGTGTAACACACCCCTACACACTCCAGGGCAGCTCAGGGTGACCAATCTACCTGAAACACACGCCTTGGGACTGTGTGAGAAAACCGGAGCACCCGGAGGAAACCTGCAGTCTCCGGCCAGAGTGACCGGGACCCAAACCCACGTGGACTTGGACCATCCAGGTGCTGTCAGACAGCAGCGCTAGTCGCTGCGCTGCCGTGTCAGTGAGCACAGAGGGAGCAAAGATCTCCGCTGTTTTGAATTTCTTGTCTTTCACGTCTCGGGTGAAGTTTTCTGAGGACACCACGGCTGCTGAGAGAGCTGGAAGGATTTGAACCTTAGGGATTCTTGCCCTGGAGCACCGCACCCCCAGGAATGGTTATCCACGAGCATGACATCCTTGGTGACAGTTATTCCGTTACAAAGTCACCCCAATGCCACTACGTCCCACGCTGCCATTCCCCCCGGGACGTTGCCCCCAGTGACAAGACACTTTCAACTTTTCGTCCTCTGCGGGACGTTAGCCACCACTCTGCCATCGCTGTTGAGGGAGAAGCTTTGGTCGGGACGGATCTATTGGATTATGGACTAACTGGACTTGTGTGTCACACGTGGACATGTGCAGCACAGGGACACCTCAAGGGACAATCTGAGCTCCCTCACTGTTCCTCATCCTGTATGCCTAGGACTTCAGCCACGACAGCAAGGAGGAAGAGGAGTTTGTAGAGATCTACAGAAACCTGGGCCGCACCACTGAGGGTCTGTAGAAGAAAGGCCAGACCACAGTTTGAGAAGCTGCAAAGCTGTGTATTAGACATGGTCGTGCACAGCATGGATGTCCCTCAGGGGACAGTCTTGGTTCACCCTGTACACCACAGACGTTAGGTCCAATGCTGAATCATCTCAAGTGCATATTTGTAGACGCGATGCCGGCAGACTGATAAAGCGATGAGGACGGCTGGCTCAGCACTAAGAGCTACCCTGGTGTCTGTGGGAAAAGTAGTGCGGAGAAGAACTTTCCTATCCATCATGGGGAGTGACTCTTAACTTCTACATGCCGGACGAGCAAAAGATTCAGCAAAAGATGGGTCCATTTGTGCTGCTCTGAGGACCTGATCTTCTGCTAGCGGTCATTAGGCTTTATGGCTGTATGTATCTATGCATCTATCTATTAGCCTATACATCTATATATCTGAGTCTATCTATGAGCCTATCGATCTATATATCTATGAACCTTCCTGTCTAAGAGTGTATAGATCTATATAGATCTAAGAGCCTCTCTATCTATTAGCCTATATATCTAAATATCTGAGTCTATGAACCTGTAGATCTACATATATCTACAAACCTACCTATCTATAATCTATATATCTATGAACATTCCTGTCTAAGAGCATATAGATCTATATAGATCTAAGAGCCTCTCTATCTATTAGCCAATATATCTATATATTTATGAGTCTACCTATCGATGAGCCTATAGATCTATCTATGTATCTACAGGCCTGTCTGTCCGTCAGCCCGTCTGCCGTTCTGGCACAGAGGTTCCCCCAGTGGTGGTGAGCAATGCATCCAGTGGCAGGACCTTTGTCTCCTGTGCCCAGGCCGCTGCTAACCCCTCTCTAACTGGCAAGTGTCCCAAGGGCTGAAGCAGTGCTGAGCGCCAACCGCCTCCCTCACCCACCACGTTCTGGCAGCGCCAGGCAGACACGCCGCCCAGGGCCTGCGACTTGACACGGCCGAACGTGCTGCAGCGTGACCGGGAGCGAGAGCCAGCAGCGCGGCGGGGTGTCGGCTGCGTGGGGAAGGCAGCGCGCCGACGGCCGTGCCAGTCCTGCCAACACACTGGGAGATGGGCCATGCGATCTGGACTCATTTCCTTTTCCACCTGGAGCAGAATGCGACGCCCCTCTCGCCGCGCTTTCACATCGAGTTTAACAACCACAGCTATTCATTCAGCAATCTGTGCCATGTAATTGATCGCATCCAAAAATCCCCCTGCCCTCCCCCCGCTTCATCGCAGTCCAACATCCTCCCGAGTGACTGCACTTGGGCCACTTTTCACCATTTCCTTTAAGGCTGGTTTGCAGGAGCCGATTTCGGGGGGGGGGGGTGTTTCGTCGGCACAAACGCACGTAGAGTTAGAAAGAGACAATAAAAACAAAAGGCGAGTTCCCTCTTGTCGCCCCCTCTCCACGCGCCTTCCTTCTGCACAATTTCTACATTTCAGCCAGTCTGTCCGTCCACTGTCATCACGCCCTCCCTCCGCCCTTTCTTCCCCCTCTTGTACCTCCATCTGAATTTCTCACAGTCCCCGGTTCGCGGCTCCTCTCGCCTGGCCCCCTGCGCCCCTCCTCCCCGCCCCCATCTCCCCGCAAAGCCCTCCCTCTCTCTTTCTATTTCCCCCGCACACGAGATTTGCCTAACAATGAGTCACAGCTCTGCCCAAGGTCAGATAAGGACCAACAGCCAGAGAAGCCACTGCTGGTTCCTTTTTTTTTTTTAACTCCACTATCTCCCCCCCCCTCCTTTTTTTCCTCACCGCTTTCGAATTATCTCCACGGCACATAATAATAATTACCCGGGACGGCAGCTTGGAGATAAGGGAGCAGGCGGGGAGGCGGCACACCGGCTAATTCAGCGCGTACCGCGGCGCGCGAGCAGGGGGAGAGAGACGGGAGGAAAGAGGAGAGACAACAGAAGACAGGGAGAGGAGGAACGGGATGGTGGGAGAGAGGCTGAGGAGAGGCTGAGGAGAGAAGGGAGCGAGGGCACAGAGGAGGAGAGAGAGAGAGAGAGAGAGAGAGAGCGAGAGAGAGAGACACCCGGAAAGCGGAGTCAGACCGGGAGAGCAGCAGGGCGATGGAGATGGGGAGAGAGAAGGGAAGGGGGGGGGTGGCAGAGGACAAAGCGGGGCTCTGACAGAAGCTGGGTGTGGATAGGGAAGATGGAGGGAGGAGGCAAAAGCTGACCTGCCTGGGGTCACCGTCAATGCAGGGGGTGAGCGTGTGGGTATGCCGACGAGGGGGGGGCGTTTTGTCACCCTCTACCAGCCCTTGAGGAAAGAGCTCCTCTGAGACCGCAGGTTCACCCGGAGCAACAGGAGAGACCTCCCGGCCGGTATCACAGTACTACAGCACCAGAGCGCGCTGCTGTTTCCCAGGTTACCCACAAATTCACCCCTTTACGTTCATCTTGATTTTTCCCACGTTTTCCTTCTCCTTATTCTGGCCGCCGTGGACCCGAGTAGCTCCGTCTACCATCTAAGGGTGATTCTCCATGGTCGTTTTGAAACAGCTGACCCTAAAGAAAGGGGGTTTTTGTGGTGGGTCTGGACCACACGCTGAGGTCAGCTGACGGGGGCCACTTTCCAGCTCCCCGCCACAGCCGACGCGGTCAGGCGTGTTGGAAGCTCGACGTTTCCTCCAGAGATGCTAAAACACACCGCCGACCTCACCTGAGTACCTTTCGGGTCTCTTTGACGCATCGCTGTTGAGCCAAAGCAGCTCTGTGAGGTAACCCCCCCCACTGCACCTTCATGTCCCCCACATCAGCCGTTCACGTCATCAAGACACACAGGTCAGGAACCACCGACAGGCCCTCCTGAGGCTTTAACCAGCAAACCCTTCATCACAGGGTCAGCCCCTCAACTTCTTCCCCGAAACTCGCCATTTCCAACCGTTTTCGATCGATTCCTTGAGACTCAAAATAACAGCAGTAACAATAATATTGCGATGGAGTCGCCTCCTGTCCCGGAAGCCCCCCCCCACCCCCAAGCCTGATTCTGGGACAGGCTCCAGACCACAGCTACCCTGTCTGTCACAAGTCATAAATAATCATTTTAAAAAATACATAATTAAAAATAACATTCCAGCCCCCAGGTCAAGGTGGTGACGCCTAAACTGCAAAATGAACTGGTGCGTCTTACGGCGTCAAAGTGGGGGTCACTGGCCCGACGCAACTTCTATCTAAAAACACCCGTTTCTAAGCGCCGTGACGTCAGAAAGCCGCCCGGAGGGGGGGGGGAAGATAAACATTCAAACGAATTCGTGGTTATTTCTTGCAAGGTCATTATTTTGCAGCACAGCTGCAATTACAGAACAGTAGGGAAAATCCCGGCTAATAACGGCAATAATAATAATAATAATAATAGTAATAATAACAGTTGCAGGAGCAACACGAGGGCCATCAAGCTGCGCCTCGGGAGTCACGGGCGCACAGTCATCTTTCGGAACGAACAATCAATTTTCCAACATCGCCTATGGTGACAACGAATGATGTTTGTACTGTAGTAAGTGGTGGTGGTGGTGGGGGGGGGGGTTGCCAGGCGCCCAGCACTCCTGCGCCGGACCGATATTTGGATGCGCAGAGATGATTAGGAAAAGGCAGAGTGAGATTGTGATCATTATCTGTGTCGCATTACGGGCAGCAAACGCCTCGAGATTAGAGTCCCCCCCCCCCCGTCCCCCACAAAGCCTAAAGCCTCCCCGATATCCGCCAAGCATCGTAATTCCTGGCTAAAGCTGCCTTATCTCAGAGCTCAGGCCCTGTCTCTAGGATGACCCTTGACCCCCTCGGACCCCCAGAGAAAAAGATCCTCTTTATTTGCTCCGCCGGGTACAAGTCAGGGCCAGGACACGGACCCCCAGCATCCCTTCCCCACCCTACCCGCCCTCCTGCGTGTACCTGCTGCCTCCCACCTCCTCCAGATGAAGACGTGCAGCGTTACTATGGAAACCGGCAAGCAGGCACTCGAAAGCAAAGCGACTTGTGCTGCTGACAGCGGCGAACGCTCACGGAAGGAGATGTTTCTGGTGAACTACCACATAGACGTGAGGGATTCTGCCGGGACTTTCGGCCACGTGCTCTGAGCCACCGCCTTGCTTGTCCGCCGTTTCTCCAGAGCGACATCGAGCTGCTCACCCGTTCGCGGAGAGGGCAAATTTGAACCTGAGTCCTACTGACCTGAAGTGCTCACCTGGGCCACCGATGTCAGACAGCAAGATCTGTTACCTGCGCCCCCCACCAGTGCCTACGTTTCACGGACCGCAGGCCTGACGCCGAGGCCTCACAATAACACCCCCCCCACACGGCTTCCTCGAACATCTCGGTTAAACCCCGCCGTAGCAAAGAGACCCGCCAAGCTGAAGAACGTTGGAAGCCGAGCCTCGACCAGCGCATTTCTACTGCAAAAGTCAGGAGGAATGGCTCGTGGTTTGGTTGGGAAAATCCTTGTCTAGTTAAGAAGAAGCTGCCGATTGCGTCTCGTGTCCCGCTGCCTGGCTGGAAGGTGAACGGCGTCCACTTGTGGTGGTGATGGAGAAGGCCGCCGGGGAGGGAGGGGATGTGGGGGAGCAGGCGGGGGTCCTGCTTGCGCTCCGAGCGGGTCAGTGAGGAGAGGCCCGAGAGAACAATGCAAACACAGGCCTTTGAAAGGGAAGATGGGAAGTCGACATCTGTTGGCGATGACAGCGATCGCTGTTAAAATGCAATCTGTCTCTCTCCCCAGCGGCGCATTGAGCACAACCCACGCCTTTTCAGAGGAGCACAATGTCACGGAGACCCTCCCAACTGTCACAGGGAGGCTGCCTTTCACCACACACACACACACACACACACACACACACACACACACACACACACACACACACACACACACACACACAGGCAGGCATGCAGACAAAGGCAGGCCCACAGACCCGGAGTGACCGTGACATCCTGGCTCCGGCTTGTTTGTTTGTTCACACGTTATAATAAAGTGAAAATTAGTCAAGTGTGTTGAAGGAATCCGAATTTCCCTCTGACTTCGGAGTCGTGCGGCTGACCTCCGTCGCCAGCGGCTCCTCCGTGTGTTTTCTCTTCTTCTGGGAGCAGGTTGTTTATTTATTTACTTATACGTTCACCCCCCCCCCCCAAAACACTGTAAGAAAGTTAAAGTCGTTTTTTTAATACGACCTCTGCTGGGAACTTGACTGACGGCGTTAAGCTACTTGCATCGATTTGGCCGTTTATATGGCCGAGTAATTTTACTGTGAGCGGCGATGTTGGCAGGAGACACGATGTCCACCTGGAGCGTCTCTAACCGCGGGACGCCGGAGAAGAAGGAGGCTGAGCTGCCAGAGAGTTCTTCCTCACTTAACAACGGCTCCTTTAGCGAAAATATTCCACTAACAGTTTTAGAAAAACGTCAGAATGAGCTGCAGAAAATACACTGTGAGAATGACCTTCAGAGACAGCTACACAACAACAACAGAAACAACATAACAATAAAAATAAAAAAATAAAAATAATCTTTATTTAATGTTACATATTTAAAAGAAGCTTCTCAATAAGATTTACATTAAAGATGGAAGTTCTCAGCCACTGACTTTTTAACCACTTGTCCTGGTCACGTTCCGAATCACTGGGTGTTACACACACACACACACACACACACACACACACACACACTCAATCAAACACTACAAACAATTTAGAGTCACAAGTGAACCACAGATTAACCTGGAACATATATCTTTGGACTGCAGGAGGAAACCAGATCGCCAGGTGGAAGCGGAAAGGAGACGGGGAGGCACTGACTCCACACAGACTGAGATGGGTTTAAACCATCAGTTTTCTAGGACAATTTGTAGAAAAAGCAGAATTTAGTAAATGATCACAAGTAAAAAAGTTTTTAGAAACAACAGCAACGGAGAGAACATGAAGTGGTGCTCAGACGGAGCTGCCTTTGGATCCACCTTCCAGGAGGTGTGAGGCCCACCATGTCCCCCGATGACAGCAGAATAGCTTTAAACATAAAAGGCGAACGTAACGGTGCAGCAAATTACGAGAGGAAAGGGCCGGATCCTGACGGAGGATACAGAGGCGTCCGGAACAGTTCTTACATCTGGTCTCGTGTTTAAGAGGCAGAGATTTCCCGCATTTGGTGAAAAAGTGTGTGAACGTTTTGAGCGGTTCCTGTTTTCCCCACTAAAGTCAGCAGTGAAGAGCTTCTCTGCCCGTGAAACACCAGAAGGAAAGAGTGCTGACAGGGGAGCTTCTCCACCAACGTCCTTTTCACCAGGCTTCACGGTTCCACCACGACCACAAACCCTCTCGTGTCTCACCTGTAGATGTCCAGCCCAAGGCTGCTCTGGTCATCCCACGTTGGTGTGTGTGTGTGTTTAATGTGCTGTCTGCAAATCTTCTCCCGAGCGACTGGCTCACACGTGGGTGTGTCCGCTAACGTGCCCAGCGATACACACGTGTGTGACTCCCGCTTGTCCCTCGGCGTGGGAGGTTGATGGCTATCTGTGGTCCCCACGAGCCACCGGGGGCAGATAAATTGGGGCTTCACAGGCACCTCTGCCAGGGAGCGGCTGATTTATTAGCATGGATTAGCTCCCTTCGCTCACTGTTACCCCCCCCCGCTCCCCTGCAGCCCATCTTTCAGCTGTACTGATGGGAAATTAGGGGGTGTCTGTGAGAATGATAGAGATGGCAGGAGAGAGAGACAGACAGAGGTGAGAAGATGGACACCGTGGGGCCTGAGGTGGTGTGGACAGCAGAGGCCTCACAGGTGGCTGTTGCCCCCCCCAACCCCGGGTGAGGTGGAGAGGGTTCAGACGGGCGCAGACGGCATGGCAGGAGAGGAACTCCAACCACAGGGTGTCGTCGCTCACCGCTTCATCCAACCACCCCCCTTCCACACACACACACACACACACACACACACACACACACGCACACACGCACACACGCACACACACATGCAGCGCACCACCATCCACACTAACCATCCACACCTGCGCAAGCATGACGAGGTGCTAGACAGAGGGAGGTGCAGCAGACCCCTTAAATGGGGCGGTGGGGGTTATATAAATATTAAACAGAGTCCTCAGCTATTGTTCCAAGAAAGGTGTTGATTGTTTGCACAAATTTAGACAGACAACATTTGTCCTTTGCCATCAGGCTGAAGTCCACCGAAGGGGCGAGGATGTCACTGTGCAGCAGCACAAGGGCCACGTTCTCGAAACGTTCAACACAAACTCCTATTTTTTAACAATGCAAAATCAACAAACCAGCGCATTTACCCCCTTTTCCACACAACAGGCGCGTTATTCAGGACAACAGAATTTTTGCCTGTTTCTGTCTCACTTCACTCCCGCAACAGGTATTTTATTCTGTCGGACAGTTTGGACCGGAGACGAAACCCAGCGTGTTTTCGTGTCCCTCGGTGGTGTCAGTCCGACTAGTTTCGGGCCGAGTCTATTGTGTTGACGCTGACGTTGCCCAGGAAACGGCGACAGACACACTTCTTTCAGGACAAAACCGGTATCGTTCCTGTCAGGACGTGTCAGGCGATCAGACCCACTCACGACCACTGCTTACCGTAAATATAATATAGCAAGTTTCAATAATAATAATAATAATTATAATGATAATATTAATTTTGTCCTGATGACAGCATTTTGCTGATGTTTTTTGCCAAAGCGCAGAGCAGATGACCCCAGCCAGGATCTTGGGAGCATTATCTTATTTCATAAACCCCTCAGAGCCAAACTATCAAAATCTCTCCATGCAGGTTGTCCCCCGTCATGCTTCCCGTAAAGACCCCCACACCAGGGATCCTGAACACCTGGCTATTGATGACAAACAAATGAACGGAAGCACAAAGTCAAAAACCAGAGTAAGAATTTTGCGGCAAACATTTAGCGCTTTATTTTGTTTGAAAATTGCTAATGATGTTATTGTAGGGACAGACCCCCCCCTCCCCCCGCCCCCGCAACCAGAGGGTCGACTGACGCTGACTTTGCACGAGATGATCCCCGTTTCTCGAGGAGCGGATGTAGAGGTTCATAAACAATCTCATTCAGTCTTGAACAGCGACTGAAAACGGGCTACAAAAAACAGATGCGGGAGGGGAGGCATCCGAGCGCCGTTCCCACCACTGTCCCCGTTCAGGTGACGTCGCCGTCCACCTTCCTCCGCCGCCGACATTTGTCAGCCAACAAATAACTGATAAAGAGAGAAAACGAGCGAGACGTTCGCTAAGCAACAGCCAGAGCGGCGACGTCGGCGGCGGCAGAAACGACGATCCGTTTGCCGCTCGTCCCCATCCCCCTCTTTATCCCTCATTCCCACCACCCCTCCCCTAGCCCAGCCCAGCCCCCGGTCTGCCCTTGTGGCTAGGAGCCCGGGGCGCTAATTGCATGTCACACTAATTTCTGTGGAGCGGGGGAAAGGCCAGCCTGGGCCTATCGCTGTGAAATTCCTGCATGCTGTCACCTTTTAATTATGTGAGATAATGAGAGCGAACGCCGGAGAAACCGAGTCGGAGGAACGGGAGAGGAGGGGACGGGACCGTGTTTGTGTTAACGTCGGGGACGAAGCGCCACGAGGAACCCGGCAGACCCTCCTGCCGTGCGCTGCGTCATCGCCCTGAGGTCCCCTCGGTGTCACCGCGCACGCGGTCCGTCCTACCTCCTGCCCGGACCGAGCGGACGCGTTCTGATGTTAGTGAGGCGGTTGCCCTCCGTGATCTTAAAGTAGCTGAGATTGATAAGGTTATAGCAGGAGGACCAAAGCTGCCCGGTCCGCCAGATGTCGTCAGAAACGCCTCTTCTGTCTCGGCCCTTAAATCCGAGCTGAAGACCCATCGGTTTGTCTTGGCTTATTTTAACCGATGTCGAATTCCCGCATTCCGCTCCTCTGCCATTTGTCGGTGAGTGTGTAACTCTGTGGTATCTTTGTTGGTGGCTGCACCCCCCCCCCCCATTTACGTGTTTTTCCTATACGTGGCAGTGGGCCGGGAACCTGCCACCCCACAAGGCCCGAGAAGCCTGGCCGTGACGCCGAGCTGACGGGAGAGGATGGCTGCAGGCCACAATGGAGGAGATCAGCAAACCAGTTTTTTAACTTCTTCAGAATGCAGCCCTGCAACAATCTGCTGCATGGTCTTCATTTTCTTCTTCTGTAACTTCTGGCTCTGCTTTTCTACTTAAGAAACCCCAGGAGGGCTGGGCAGCTACTGGCACTTGGACTTCCAGAGGTTCATTTTGATTGGGAGTTTTTTGTTTTCCTCTCCTCAGCTGCCACCTTTACCAATCAGAATAGTCCTTATATACTATATATAACCTCATATTTTATATAACCTCACTATAGGGTTACTCTACTTCTGCTATAAGTTTCCACCATGTCTCCATCTTTCGTCCAGTGTGCTGTGTCTCTGTGTGAGAGGCGGATTCTATAAAATTAAATTGAATTCAAATTATTAAATTGCCCCCGACATCGGCGGAAACGTGTGACGGGGGGGGGGGGGGGCGGTAGTTTCCCCCCGNAACCGGCGGGGGGGGGGGGAAAGGGGGGGGGGGAAGGGGGGGGGGGGGGGGGGGGGGGCAGTAGATTCACCCCGCGACTCGCTGGCTGTTTACGTGGAATGCTGAGCCGGTAAAATCCCCGCCTGCCGCTGCGGGCGACCTTCTGGCACACGTGTGCCTGGCCGATTTGCCACAGAGACGCTGTTT
Source organism: Arapaima gigas (assembly GCA_900497675.1). Lineage (NCBI taxonomy): Eukaryota > Metazoa > Chordata > Actinopteri > Osteoglossiformes > Osteoglossidae > Arapaima > Arapaima gigas. The sequence goes on along the minus strand of UFQX01000170.1, from coordinate 546,654 downwards.
AGCAAATGACACGAAGAGAAGGGGTGGGGTCACTGGAGGCCCCCGCTGTCCTCCCACAGTCCAAAGACCTCTTCTGAGGTCAATTCATACTTAAAAATGTATATATAGGGTTTTCATCGCAAAGGCAGCAGCCGAATACCAGTCTGTACGTTACTTTGAAGAAAAGTGTCAGCTCGACGAATAAAAGCAAAGGAAACGAAGGAAATCAGCTAAAAAGAACAACATACTTATTAATTTTAATATCTTTGTACACAGTCCTTCAATTCGTTCCACGAAGCCCCCCCTTTAGGCGGCTGAACTGTGATCACTGAAAACGACAAAAAAATCAGTTCTCTCTTCTTCGGCCCTCATGTTACGAGCAGTTGAGTGAGAAACGTCTGGAAGTGTGAACGTTTCCCTGTCGGGTTGTTCACCTTCAGCTTTTTCAGCTTCGTGCTTCCTTGTCCGGGCAGCAAAGAGAAGCCGCGACAAAAATCATTTTTTTTTGTTTTTTTGCCTTTTCAAATTAGATTTATTTACAATGCTGCCTGAAGCAGATAAAACGCCTCCCAGGGTATTTTATGACATGTGGGGCAGCGGGGCACGGGTGCCATTTGTCCCTCGTGCGCTTTTTCTTGGTGTCGGGAAGCGGGCGGCTGGGAAACCTGCACCACGAGCAGGTAGAGCGGCAGGTGACCCGGCGCTTGGCCCCGCCTCCACCACACCTTCGCGAGAAGAATCCGGACGACGGCAGAAGGGGGGGGGGGGTCGCCGTGGACGCTTCTGAATGGCATCGGGGGTCGAGCGACGGAAGCAGCCGAGATCTTGGGGAAGGGATCACGAAGGAGGTCTGAGGGACGCGGCCTGGCGAAGGAGGGACAGGCCACACACAGGCCCTGCTGCGATCCAGGCTGAGCCACATCTCCTGCCCCAGGCCTCACATGCGCCATAATTACCACTTATTAATTTTAAATTACTGCTTCAATGCATTGCAAGGTTTTAATTCTGGCCATTAATATTAAATTGGATGTGATTAATTTGGACGAAGAGGGAATGGACTGTGAGCCTCACCCCTGATGGACTCATTAGACCGCAGACACTTATCACACTCACACACACCACGGCCTCGCGATGCCAGACTAGCCACATGCCCCCCCCCCACACACACACACACACGAGCCGCACCCATTCCACAGAAACACACACGCGATGGTCTCACACACACAACGGCTCATGCAGAGCCCATGAAAGAACAGCGAACCCTTGTGCACAACCTGATCCGCACACACACCTCACGCTCGGGTCATCCGGCAAGTCGGACCTGATTATTTTTGCTTTTTTTTCTCTCAGTCAGAGCAACTTCGCAGGCCGAGTGTGACTGCGCTGGCCGGGAGCGTGTTAGAGGAAAGACCCCACCTAGTGGTCACCTGACGCAGTGACTCACACCTGTGCCGCACTGATCTCTGTGCTCCTGGCGCTATAATTTGTGGGCTAGACATGTCAGCGCAGCTCAGCGGGTCTCGTGGTGGCCCCACACGGCCTCACGGTTCAAATTTGGCTCAGTCTCGCGTGGGCTTCCCCCGGACGCTCTGGTTTCCTTCCACCCTCCAAAGACACATATTTCATATCGCTCGGTCACCCGTCCGACTGCCCTGCATCCCACCCAGGGATTATCCCCTCCAAGCCCCCGGTGGAAGATTCCGGACTGCTGGGATCCCAACCAGGAACGACGATAAAAATGGAGGAATAATTTATATACTTTACATTTTTTAAGAAATGAGCAACATTTAGGTTTCTGCTACCGCCCTGTTTAACCAGCACGCTCTTGAAGGAAGAAGCCACACTGTCCGGGTTGTGTTTCCCTCCATCACCCACCACATCTTCTACTGAACGTGACGCTCGCGGGCTGTGCTCAGCGGACACAAGTAGGTGGGGAGGAAGAAGGAGGCAAAAGTGGCTCAGCTGTGGCACACGAGGACACAAGGTGTAAAAACGGTGTAAAAATAGTACAGGCAGAAGACCTAGATGAGCAGCGCATGCGCACACACACACGCGCACACACACACACACACACACACACACACACACACACACACACACACACACATGCACATGTGCACACACACCCTTTCAGGCTCCTAAAGTGGCGCTTGTGAGCATGTGAAGTGTCTGCAAATGCACCGGATCCAGTAATTCACCAATTTCACTGATAATTAGGACACAAAAGGAGGGAGGGAGGGAGGAGGGTGGCATGGCAGGCGAGTCCAAGCCTGGGGACAGCGGTGGGGGGGGACGCCACTCGGGACACTTACTAAACACAGACGCCGAGTGAATGGCACGCGAAACAAAAAGCAGCGCCAACAGCCGAACCGGACCAGCCCCCGGGGACACGGCGGCACCGCAAAAGATGTGGGATGCAGGTGACAACAGTGGCAGAACCGATGTGCCATGTGTGATGGCACAGCAGACAGGGAACAGGGACAGGTGCGCAGGGGCGGGGGTGGGCCACCGAGGTGTGAAGCCACCTCTCGATGTCCCATTGTTCTCATTTCCCTGACCTTCATCAATCTTTCCCCTCCATCCCGGCTGCCCCGTGTGACCTTTGCGCTGCGCGTTAAACGTGCAAAACGGCCAAAACTCGCAGCGCAAAGCCGATACACACTTGTCCATGGGGACCGAAGGCTGCGGCCTCTGTTTCCACCTAAGCCCGTCGGTCAAAATGCGCTTTGACTTTGGCGTTAACAAAAAGTCCGCTGTGATTTAATGTCGTAAAACAGTGCAGAGGTCAAGCGAGGCCACAGATCTTAAAACCGTGTACAAATTATTAGACAAATATTAGCAGCTAATTAAAGCCGCCGAACTGTTGAGATGAACCTGACATGGCGCCTAAGAAGAACACAGACAAAGTCAAATGACAAAAAATGACAAGTTGATCTCGTGATAAATCCACACGTTGTTTTCCTGCTAAACTTGCAATGTTTATTTTTTATCTGTCATTTCAGGCCGTGTTTAATATGCAAAAATTCGGTCCGGTTTCGCCCCGCAAATTTTTACACCCCTGGAGATGAAAGCAGTGTGATTATGAGCTTTTAAATTCAATAAATATATTTTTGTTTTTCTTTTTTAAAGGATGCCGCAGCACCTGGTCTGGTTGGGGGTGGGTTTCCTCAGGCTGCTCTGGTTTCCTCCCACAGTAAAAAGACACAAGTGTGTGTGTGTGTGTGTGTGTGTGTGTGTGTGTGTGTGTGTGTGTGTGTGTGTGTGGGCAGGCTCAGCACTTCTGCAGGACAAAGACCAATACCTGGATGCAATTTATCATTTCTATATATAAATACAGTCACATTTCTACCTTTTAACATATTTCTGCAGCTAAAATTATAAACAGTTTATGCTGTCAAAAGGCGGAAATCCGTAGCCGCTTTTCTCTCTGTGAGATTGACCTTGAACCGCACAGCAAACTGTACTCTTGACATCTCCGTAGGTCTTTGAAGAAACCGAATGGGTGGAGGAGCAGAAATGGCCCTCGCAGGTTCCTCCATCTACAGTCCGTTGAGAAGCTTCCACAAGGTGCTCCTGCTCTCTGACCCTTAGCTCTCGCGGGGGGTCGAATGCCAGACGTCCTCCAGACGGCTTGGATGGTGCGGCCCGCTAGAAGGGGACTGAATTTATCGAATGTGCGGGTTTAACGCAGCCTGATCCCTCGCACGTTTCATACAGGAACCGCGTTCCCACACAAAGCTTTCCTTCAGCAGCGGGAGGCAGTCGGCTAGAACCTGGAGCCGCGTTTAAAAGGACACTGTTCCTTTAAACGGGCCCCTGCACCTTGGCAGATCCCCTCCTTCCCGTTCTTTTTTATTCTTTAATACAACCTGAATTTAATAAATATATGCAAATGTGTGCAGCGATACATAGCGACTGTAAATCAGGCGGAGATGAGCTTTGAGCGGCGTGTAGATTGAGGCGGAGAGCTGACCCCGGGTTAATCATTTTTTACTTCTCAATCACATTCAATATCGCTGTGTGCTCCGCCGAAGGTGTGTGTGTGTGTGCGTGTGTGTGTGTGTGTGTGTGTGTGTGTGTGTGTGCGTGTGTGTGTGCGCGCGTGCAAGCACAAACGTGCGAAAAATGAGCGTGTCTGCATTTTTTGGGCGCGAAGGAGAGAATATGCGGATATGCATTTTTTTTAACATCCCCCCCCCCCCCCCCCCACCCACCACCACGAGTCTGGATCTCTTTGAGATCAATGCTCTGTGTGCTCCGNCCCCCCCCCCCCCCCACATACTCGAACCGTGTTCAGCCGCCCGGCTTCTTCCGAGGCGCCCAAGACGCCGCTCCTTCTGCTCGAGGCCTTTCGGTTTCCCCCAGGATGCCCGTCGATGTCACTCGTGCCATTTAGTCGTCCTCACCCCCCCCCATTCGCATGCGGCGAAGTTCACGCTGCTCCACTCTGCTGAAGCAACTTCCCAGCAAACGTCTATTTATTTTTAAGCTTTGTATCCGTCAGGGACAGTGAGAAGATGTCGTAAACCCTTCTTAAAAACACTGATTTTTGTCCCTGGGCTTTTAAAAAGTTTTGGCCTTTTTCCCTCGTTTTTAACTTTTAATATTTTCCCGAGAAGGTGAAGACGTCTCTCCTGTGCATCATTTGCTTACTGGGCGCTTTGATGCCAAACCGACGTGAAGATTCTTCGATGAAAAAGCTGGCCGAGGTACTTTGGGTAAAGTACCACACTAAAGGGCGCAGCTTCTTTTTCCCTCTTGAATTCAGCGAAAAACCTTCCGCTCCCAAGCACAGTTCGGCGGACTTACAGACCCCCAGTTTGCACTGTCTGCTCTCAGCAACACAAATCTGCAAGTGGAACCATCTAGTATGATATACATGAAAAAGTACGTAAGGAGGAACACAAGAAGCAGAGGAATATCTGCTCTCGTGAGGCGGCTCTATCTCCCAGCTTCAGGGCATTTTACTGTCACTCCTCTGTAGTGGGGGGGTCTACTGTGACTGACCTGGAACGTTGGAATTGGAAATGCAAGCTTCCCGTCTAGGACCCGTGACCTTTCCATTCAGCAAAAACTACCATGCGGGTTTGAAAAGTGGCCTGCAGAGTCCCTGGATCTATCAAGCATATCTGGGATGAGATGGAAAGGGCTGTTGGGCTGCAAGACTCTTCTGCCATCTGATCTGCAGCAACTTACATGATGCAAACTCCTTCGCCTGGAACACCATTCCATCAACATCTTGGACAAAATCCATGTCCCTGTGAATTCGTGCTGTTCTGAAGGCCAGCACAGCGCTCAACTAGATAGGTGTACCTAATAAATTGGCAATTTGGTGAAATATATTCTTCATCTCTTTTAGAATAACAATTTTCCCATTTATTGAGTAGTAGAAATAAGTCCCTTCATGCTAAGTGACAAATCAGCACAACTGCCTGATTCTCCCCCCCATCCCACTTTCAACAAACTGACCATTTTGTCTCCAATGGTGACAAAACCTTCAAACAGAAAATGCCAAGTTTGACATTCACCTATTAGTCCACCTGACCCTCCAGAGTTACCAGCGGTGCCTTTGAACACTATTTCTCTCTCAAGTGAAGGAAGAAGACAAACAGCACCAGGGGTGAGGAAGTATGAGAGGCCACCAGAGATGGTCTGCAAGAGCAAAAGGAAGAAGAGCTCTTACCACGGTGAACTTTAGACAGGAGAGCAGAGCAATGGAGAAGAACGGTCTGCGAAAGGGTCTAATTAAACACAAGGTCTCAAAAAAGATACGGGGGCTACGGTTCAAGGGAGACTGAATTGGGTGCAGTCAAGGAACTCTGAAGCACAGATAGTAAACAAATAGCTATATGGGAAAAAATTGTGGTTTTGGAAACCCCCATCCCAGAGAACAGAACAAGGTATGGGATGGCAGGTCAGGAGACCAGCAGCTGAGGTTTACAGGACGGGGGAATGTACGAGCTGAGGACACCCTGAGGTCTAGGACGGGGAAATTAGCTGGAGATGATGAAGAGCGGGACGACAAAAGCCAAGCTCGATGCTTGTCTTATTTACGACTTGCTGGACGTCAAGATTGCAGCAGCGTGACCCCCTGCTGACTCCCACGTGTACAATAGGAAGTATCTCTGTGACCCACGACGTATTTTAACTAGTAACTCCAAGCAATGGGCACCGTGACCATTTTACATCTTACTTATCTTAAACACTGGTTTACAGCTGGGTAATTTTTACCGTATCGATTCTGGGAAGTACTTTGGTCACTGACACTACAGCAGAAGGTGGAATATGAACCTTTGAGTCCAAAGGTGGCAGCTACTAGAACTGGTTATCGATCAGGTGAACAAGATACAAGCTTTTTAAATTCTGGAATATTTCCTCAACGTGCAAATGGAACACACGGCGGTCGTGCTAAAGCCGAAGTGGCAGCAGGTAGGATGTGGTCACCAGCAAAAGTTGGGCGTCTACCTCCAGCCACCTGAAGATGAAAGACTGAAATGCTGCGGCAAGGATGTCCATCCAAGAGGGGTTTTGTTCGACTGCTCGCCATGGAGCCAGTTGCGAACGGAACTTTCTGGTAGCACTGGAGCAACGTGGTACAGAACGTGTCAGATGTCGGCGACGTCGCTCTGATTTTGGAGGGAAAAAGCGGACACGGCGGAGACACGGCTGGCCGCGGCTCGGAATGCCTTTTTCTGCAATGGAAACTTGCTGCCTTCCGCTTTCTGTCCGTTCGAGCAGAAGTGGCCGACCACAGTGAAAAAACAAAATCGATGGCCGTGGCGGGCGTCAACCGGCTGGAGGAGGGCCGGCGAATCGGCCACGGGGGATCCCAGCGGTCCGAGGATGATCTTCCCTGGCTGAACAGACCGCAGGGCTGTAAACAAACACTCTGCATGGGTTCGACATCTTCCAAAGCCCTGGGCCTGCGATTCCTTTACGTTTTGCATCTGCACTCGTTCGTCTAGCAGATACGTTTTGCTGGAGCAACGTGCGGCTCGAAGTAAACAAAGGGGCGTTTCGTCAGCAGGCGGCTATAAATATCCGAAAGCCAGATCCTCCGAAACTCTTGCTCTTTACACAAGCAGCCACAGAGGGAGTCGGCGGGGAACGCAGAGGTGATTGTGACCGATGATGTGATGAAAGTTCATGGAACGGTTAGAAGATCCTGGAATTCTGGGGAGGGGGAGGGGGGTGGGATTCAGCCCTTCTGAGGGACAAAGGGGGCTTATTCGACCACGGTAGGGTGGAAGTCAAGAACCTACAGGTTTAAGAGGCTGGACATCTTGCGATAGAAATGCCGGAATATGCAGGTGTCACTCTGGCTAGGAGATTGTGGTGTGAAACCTGGTGAGATGGAGACGTGATGCTGTGGTGAAATTGTGTGTTATTTGTTTTTGTTTTTTTTAAATTTATTTTATTCATTTGGCTGATCCCTTTTCTCCAAAGCGGCCTGGAATATTAAACCACCGACAGTTATTTACCCACCCAAACAGCTGGCCGGTTTTTACCGGAGCGACTTGGGGTGAAAATCTTTCTCGCAGGTATTGCAGCAGGAGGGACATCGTGAGCCGGCAACTTTTACACGTACAGCGGGGTCGTTCTGGAAGAGCACGGCATAGGTCTGTTCACAAGCCTTCGCTTTCCGTGGTTCTGCCATTTGGGCCCCAGCAGATCTTCTCCACAGTTCCTTACCCACCCCGGGTGGTGCGTGTCACCGGGCCCAACCAGGCGAGAATGGGTCGGACGGGCGACACAGATCCGCTGTGAAGTTGACCCTGCCTCTGTCCCCCGTCCGTCTCCGTCCTGCACGTTCCCACAAACCCCCGATTGGTTCCGCTGTATTGGCTCCGCGCTCCAGCAAATGGCTTTAATCGTACGTGTGCGGCATGGAAGGGAGGGGGGGGGGTTGAGCCCATTTGCATGGAGAAAATTGCTTTCACGCAAGGCCGGAGCGTCTCTCGCCGCACGCAGCCAAGCGGCGGCCATTAAAATGCAAAGCCTGCCCGCTGACGGAAACCATCGGCACCAAACACAGACCCGGCAAACCCATGTCGAACTGTGGACACCGGTGCCGTCCTGTGGCTCCAAACCCCACCGAGGGCCACCGAGCCCAAAGACCCTCGCCCGCCATTCTTCCTCTTCCCCTTTCCTCCAAACATCAACATTACGACTTTTCGTGATGTGCAACGATTGTTAACTAGTGTTTAACTCACACCTTTATCTAGTGTGGTTACAGGTATCCTGCACTAAACTACCTACGATCATCCCCTCTTCACACAGCAGAGCGGCGCAACTCATACCTACACGCTATGGCTGGTCGAGAGTGACCCACCCACCTGAAACACGTGACGGTGGACTGTGGGAGAACATGCAAACTGCACCCGGACTGAGCTAAATTCTGGACCACATGGGGGGTGCGAGCTCAGGTGCTGTGAGGCACCAGCGCTACCCCCTGCTCCACCGTGCCACGACACCCAGCATCTTACCGATGTGCTGCTAAGGCCATCAAATATAAATAAATGGAAGCAAACTGAATATCCATCATGCAGCCTGCACACACACAAAATCAATGCACACCATTTAGTGCACAAACATACATCATATGTGACACAGGCTGCTCTTGTCCAGACACTCCATACACACTATATTCACATACGATACACTCTGATCTGTCAGACTCTTTTCTCTCTCACACACACACACACACACACGCACAGACTGTTCTGATGGGTTCCTAGCTGCAGACAACCAGCCGTCACCCCGTCCCACCACGGCTGTGGAACTGATCTCCCTCTCTCTCTGTCCGCTGCACTGACAAAAGGCCTGTCTCTGCCCGCCTAAATGATTTAAGTTCTAATCAAACATCATTTAGGCTCCATCTCAGAATGGCCCCCTGGGAGCCCCTCCCACGTGGCCCGTTGCCCAGGCAACCACCAGCTCATTTTAGAAGTGTCAGTTTGCATTATTGTCTTCACGCTTCCCAGTGATAACCTCAGCCGGTGCTGCAGCCCCAGAGAAACTAGCTCTATCAACCCCCCCAACACACACACACACACACACACACACACACACACACACACACACACACACACACACACACACACACACGCGCGCGCGACTGCTGTTTCATTGCGACGGACAGAGGGAGCTGCATACAGATGGTCTGTGATGTGAGCTTTGCAGGAACGTCACTTTTCAGAATTCCCTGCTTCTGTATGTTAACTAAGGGGTGTGAAGCCCCTAGAGGCAACAGCAGCGTGTGTGTGTGTGCGCGCGTGTGTGTGTGTGTGTGTGTGTGTGTGCACGCGCTGAGGCACTGTGGAGCAAAGCACAGGGCCTTTATTTGTCCTTTAAAACGAATGACATGGTTTCTTCCAGGTTCAGGTGTAAAACTCGCTGTGTTTTTCTCACAGACAGGTACGCTGGCACACACACATGCACACAGACACGCACACACACACACACACACACACACACACACACACACACACACACACACACACACACACCAAAAAAAAACAAAAAAAACGAAGGACGAGGGATTTCTGTGGCGGAACAATGGACCGCAGCCTTCGGTTGCCACAAGCAACGGTGGCGGGGATGCGGGGGCCACCGCGGGAGACGCGTGTGAGCAGTTGCAGGCGCGCCGCTCTCACCTGCTGTCGCCCAAGTTCCGGCACCACAGTTAGTGGCAAACTGCCGCCAGACCGCCCTAAAGGTCCGCGCTGTGCAAACGGGATAAACCCGGGAGAAAGAGGTGCACTGATTTTATCAGGACCCCCCCCAAGTGGAGGGAAACAAAGAGGAAACAAAACATAAAAGAAAAATGATTTGTTTTGGCGGTGTATCCAGTATTTACTGTTTTCCTGCAAATTAAAGGACAACTTAAAAATATCAATTAATGAGAAATTCAGAAACTGCATTTGGTTGCTTTATATGTCCAACTAGGAGATATGAAGGTTTGTCCAGGTGGCCCCAGGAGCGCCCCCCCCCCCCCCCCCCC
>UFQX01000170.1:517293-530900 GCA_900497675.1 Arapaima gigas | reverse complement strand
GCACAGGACCCTTCAACCCCCCCCCCCCCCCCAGCTCAGCCACACGGCACTTGTCCTTAATGGGGGTGCTGTGGGGGGGGTCTCCAAACACATTCCCTGGGCCCCAGGCACATCACACCCCCCCATACCTGCTGCAAGGTACATGATAAATATATTAATATGACGAATGCAACGGAGGGATTATGACGACTGTAAAAAAAAGAAACGGTTAGAGACCCGGGTTCGATCCCTCCTCCTCAATTATGGTACCCTAAACCCGGCCGAGTAAAAACAGCGTACGAATGGGTAAATCACTGTATGTCAGCCGTGTCGGATAAATGAATTAATAAACGTAAACACGAGCTCCCAGGAGAGGCTCTGCTGCTGTACAGCTGGACAGGAACTAAACTAAAACCTGCCTTCCGGAACCTGTTAAAAAAAAAAGAAACCCAAACGGTTAAAGATCCGCATCGGAAGAGTGACGACACAAAGATTATTTCATCAGATCAAAAGTTTAGTATCAAGTCAAAATGGCTTTAAAAAAAGGCCCATATGGAACGTCAGAAGGCGTGTTTAGTGACGAGACCAGAGACGGCGGATGGGAGGGACTCAGATGTATAAATAAATCATCTGTGAGAAAATGATGACAAACGTGTCGGATGTTTCCAGAGGTTTTGGGGAGGGGGGCACCTGCGAAGGGCCTAAGGTTGCACCGCAGGGGGTCTGCGGCTGTCTGGCAGGACGCGCGCACACACACACACACACACACACACACACACAGCTTATTGCCACACATAACCCAAAGAATGCAGACATACACACTACATAAACATATAAACACACACCAGTAAAGGTTCTCTACCTGCTGTGATTTACTGGGATTCAAACACAGGGCTGTAACCACACCACCACCTGCTGCCAAGACCGGAATAATCCACTATAAAATGTAGCATCTTGGTGCATTTGAACACATTCGTTCAGCCGACCTCGAAATCCGGACGTCGAAAAACGTTGGAACGGCTGCAGCTCCAAAGGTGTCTAGTCATGCAAAACACGAGAAGTTCCACTTTTGTCACTTTCCCAGTTGTGGGGCTGCAGGATCTGGCGGGGGTGGCTATGACATCACGCTTTGAGTGAGCAGAGTATAAAACGCCCAGTGGATGCGGGGGGCATCACCCCAACACAGAGGGGAAGCTGTGCCACTGTGCCTGTCCACAGGTTGGCGAACGAGGCCACTGGCAGGCGGCAGGGGGCTGCGGTGCCAGTCCCCGGAGGGCAGGGCTGTACGGAGGGGGGGATGCGGTGCGCGGCAGTGAGTAGGGGGGAAGGGGGGGGTGCTCTCTGAAATCACGCTAATGAATTCCTGGCAGCAGCTCTGGGCAAGAAACAACATGTGTTGCTGCGGTGTTTTCGAAATGACAAAACGGAGCGCCTTTGTGTGTGTGTGTGTGTGTGTGTGAGAGGAGGAGGAGGGGTTAAACCTTGGCAGTAAACACTCACCCTTCCTGCAGCACCTTTCTGGATACAACCATGGAGCAGCAACAAATCACAGCTACTGACTGAGGTTAACATAACATCCCGAGCGAAGTGGAAAATTCAGCGCTGAGCTCATTCGCTTTCCTAAAGTGAAGCGATCGGGGGCGCTGCGGCAGGGGGCTCAGACGCAAACCCACCTACTGTAACCGCCGCAAGGTGGGCATCCTGCCACAGCAACACCCCCCCACCCCACCCCATGCTGGAGACGCTGTGGAGGAAGCGGGTCGGGCTGCGGTGAAGGATGAGGGTTCGCAACCCAACGTGTCGGCAGGATCTCGACCCCTCGCCCTGTTGCTGGCAGTAAAGACCACACCAGACCAGACCACTTCAACCACAAACTAGTTCTCCCAAACCGGTTGCTTATGCCCTGGAACCGAAGGCATCCTGAGGGGAAAAACCGCTGGTGAAATCAGAGCCTCACGTTCAATCCTCTCTTTTCACAAATGCACAAAAAAACAGTTATTATACCCCACACACACACACACACACACACACACACACACACACACACACACACTGTATTACTGGCTGGACGGTTGAATAAATATATGTAGGACTTGTTTTTAAAAAAGCGTCACACCAAACACCTTTCCGAGTTTCTTTTAATTGGCAATAAAACGGACCGGCGGCCGGCGGCGCTGCTTTGTTTACCGGATAACCTCGGCGAGGAGCCCGGCACTCCGCCTGGGCCGCCGAGGGCAACTCTGGACGCAAACTCCTCCAACTCGCGCTCAACAACTCTCTACCGGCTCAACTCGGCAATAATTACTCGTCCAGGGAGTGTACAAACCAGCATCGGCGCTAGAATTACGTCCCCCGGTCCATTAAATCAAGTGAACGACGGCGCGTCATCAATCTGGGAGAAATTAATTAATTGAAGATTGAAAGTGCAATTGACAAGTCCTCCAGATGCGGAACGAACAGCCTGACGCCGAACGAGAGGCGCACTTGTGCTGCGCGGAGTGTGTTTTCTCCGCAGGTGTGTTCCCCTGCCTCGAGCAGCGGCGCCAGGTACGAGGCCGGCGACTAACCCGGAGTGACATTTGCTCGATGCGTGGTAAGCTGTTCGGTCACTTTGGTGGATTAACTCAACCTTTTCACTGTTGCAGGAACAATCGTGGACTCCCCGTTCACTGCCGAGCACCTGAGGGGGGGGGGGGGGGGGNTCGAGGCTGAGCAGCCATTTGAGGACCTCCCGGGGCAAACCCGCCCTTTGGGGGGACCCAACGACGGCCTTTTTTTGGGGGGTGGGGGGGGGGGGGGGGGGGGGGGGTCCCAAAATGCCGACGCGGCATTTTCTCCAGGGCTCACGAGCATAAACCCGGCGAGGTGCGGGGAAAGGGTCCGCCGTCTCACCGCAGAGGTTAGTTGGCAAACAGAAACAGTGGGGACTTCATTTCCTGCCAGTTAAAAGAAACTTTGAAAGGTGTGACGATTTTTAAAAAATATGTCCGACAGATTTTTATTCAATTATCCAGCCAGTAATGCAGATAAATGTTTTTTTGTGGTGTGTGTTGTTATAAGAACCGTGTGGGCAGTTTTAATCAACAGGCGTTTTGGAAAAGAGTGGATTTTAAATGAAGTTCTGTTTGTCAGGAGACCCCACCCCCACCCCCCACCCCCCACCTCCAGGTGGGGTCCCTGGCTCTGCAGACAAGGAACGTCACCTCCCGGAGCTGCCTGGATTTTTTCTCCTCTCCTCAGTTGCCAGCTGGGCTACTTCAAAGCTACAATGAAACCTCTCCACAGGGGGTCCAAAAAATTAATGTGGGGGTCTTAACGTGCCATCAGAAGACGTCGGAGATCAGAAAGGGGGCAGGATGGGTCCGGACGCCGCGTTTCCGCGGGACACCTCGCCACGGGGCTGTACTGCCTTACACCCGCTTCTGGGCAAGGAGAGCGATGAATTGATTTGTGGGTCAAAGCCAAGGGGTGAAGACTTATGCATACAATTATTTTCTGTTTTTATTTTTAATTAATTTAGAAAAGTCTGGACCCCCCCCCCCCCCTTGACATTATGTCGTACTTTATGTCGAGTGGAAAAAAATTCTCTGTTAAAATAGACAGTTCCATGCTATAGACACAGGGTGTGAATACTTTTGATAGGCATTTTGAACAAGACGTGACGTAGAGGAGCGACTTGCCGCATCCGAGCCTGAGCTGCTCACACGCTGTTCAAGCTCAATAAAGACACTGTTCAACCTAGCTGTGTCATCCGAACTGAGGCGGTCTGTGGCAGTCAGGTAACAAAGGGGTCACAGCCGATCGTCACTTGGCGGTAATTTGGATTTGATGGCCCTGGGAGACCTGAACGTTCCATAACTGACGAACATCTCGGTTTAAAACCGGTGCAACAATCAGCGGAGAAGGGACAGCCCGGTGGGACGGGGAGCAGCACTGACACCTCGGCACCTGGGCCATGGAGTCTGCATGTTCTCACCACATCTGCGTGGTTCTCCTCTGGGTGCTCTGGTCTCCTCCCAGGGTGCCAACGTTAATTTGTCGTTGTAAATTACCTGTAGTTTGTGTGTGTGTGTGTGTGTGTGTGTGTGTGTGTGTGTGTGTGTGTGTGTGTGTGTGTGTGTTGCGACCCTGCGACAGACTGGTCTCCTAGCTTACAACCCAGTGGTTCTGGAGTGCTGTGACCAGGACAAGCAACTGTGGATAATGGATGGATGAACGGACTTCTAATAGGACTTTCCAAGTTCTGAATGAGGAGAAGGACATCGCGTTAAAAGCCCAGCAGATAGTTGTCCATAAGATTCCACTTAGATGCAAAACATAGGAACGCCAAACCCAAAGGGAACATGGTCTCCAGGCAACAGAGCTGGACTAGGATCCCAAAGAGCTGGGCAAAGAACTTTGGGTGACCATTGGCCATTGGGCCTCAAAGAAAAGGCACACTGGTGGCCTAAATAAAGGAGCAGACCTCCAGGACTGGAACTTGCCACTGGAGTTGGTGTCCTCACCTCTGTTTCCCCTTGCAGTTGTCACACAGGAAGGAGGCTTTTGGAGCAATTCTTTCAGGGAGATCTCTGGACTTGGCTGAGAGATACTGGAAGGGCAAAAGAGCTGAAGCAAAAGCACAGGCATGGAGTTAGTTTGGAGGCGACGGAGAAAGACTGCCAGGTGGCCTCCAAAAAGTGATTAAAAAAAACCCATCGATTCCCCTATGTGGGTTAGATGCGTCTAGTGGATGAGATCTGGCTGTAGTTGCTGGACAGTAGTTGTGCACAGCCTGGCTTATGTGCCTCTTCAATGTCATGTAGAAGGTGAATAAGGCACCTCTGGATTGGCAAACTGGGGTGGTCATCACTATATTTAAGAAAGAGGACCACAGAGTGTGTTCCAGTTACAGGGGATCATGTTTATCAGCCTCCCCAGCAGAGCCTACTGTAGAGAACTGGAAAGGAGACTGATCCCCATAGTTGAGACTCAAGTACAGGAGGAACAATGTGGACAAACTGTTGGGTGTCAGACTTCATTAAGGCTGTGTTCTGTCTGCAATCCAGTTGGTGGTTTTCATGGACAGGATATCAAACACAACCACGGCTGGGAGGGTATTCAACTGGGGGGAACTAAGGGGGGCATCTTCTGCAGACCTACAGCATGGACTCAAGCATTTCGTAAGCATGGGTAGAAAATCTGCCCCTCCAAGACTGAGGTTATGACTGTCTTTTGGAAAGGAGTGGTCATGCTCTCAAGGTGAGTGGGGGCAACTACCCTTCGTTGAGTTCTGGTAGGTTGGGGTTTTGCCCAACAGTGATGGAAGAAGAGAACGGGAGATTGAAGTGCAGACTGGTGCAACATCAGCGGGTTTATAGGCAGCGTAGCTACGTTGGCAAAGTGAGTTTTGATGAAGGTCTTGGTTTGAGTGACATTGCTGTCCTCACTTGTGGCCATGAGCTTTGGATAGAGACCAAGAGGAGATCGTCACTATACAGCCGAGTTACTCTAAACATTTCCCACCAAGGGAAAGACCCAGGTGACACCACAGAGACCACATCCCCACCAAGGAGCTGGAGACTTGCTGGGCAAAAGAAGGTCTGGATCCGTCTGCTCAGCCTTCTACCTTCACAAGCAGAAGGAAAGTTAACAGAAGACGTGTCGTGGGTCAGGTAACCCAGTAACTTTGTGAGTGGTGTGACATTGCCCCCCATCACCCCCGTTCCTCTCTATAATATGTTTGAGGATATGAATATATTACTGTATTATGTCCAGCCATCCTAAGCATTTAGACCAGGGTCTCTTAAGCTGGGGTCTAAAATAAAAATGCGGTGGGGTCTTATTTTTTTGTACAATATTAAATGGGTCGATGGCCTAGAAAATGTTCACGGGCTCCATGTTTTTAACAAAATATTATTAGAAACGGGGTAAAAGGACAACTAGCTCTCCAGGAAAGTCTTCAGAAGACAAAAGTTCAACTGTACTACACTGTACTGAAAACAGGTAGCTGACCACGGCCGTTTCGGTCGGCGCCGCCAGAGGAAACAACACACGTGTTCGGAGGTGTGATGATTCTCTCTTCGTAGAGCCGCGCTGTGCCAGGAAGGTGATGAGATCACCTTCGATCCTGGCGCTCTGCCTATGATGAGCCAGCGTGACTTCCAGATACTTCACAATATTTATGCTGGCAGTCGTCCCGACGGGCGTAAGGCGCTGCTCCTCCACGTTCGCCAACGTGCTGCAAAAATCTGTGCTCCTATTTGCACGTTGCTGGTGGGATTTGAGGAAATTACCGGAATAAGATGTTTAAAGAAGCAAACAGGATTATACAGGCTCTGTGGTCAGAGTGAAGACTAAAGGAGACGACGATCCTTTGCATCCAAGAGCACCGTGACGGTAGAAAGGGGGCGAAACCCACAATACGCCAGGCGCCTGTGGATTTGACCAGGCGGCCTTTCCTGCCTTTCCTCTGACCCAGTAATAACCAACCTTCTGAAAAGGCCAGGGGACCCACTGAACAAGAGGATCATTAGAAATAAGCCGGTTCAGTGTAGTTTTATAGCCCTTCTGCGCAGCTGATGAGCCAACAGATAAAAGGCACCGTAAAGAAACCACATTCACTAGTTTCAGTTTTTTTCTTTGCCCCTCCATACCGAACGTGTGGAAATGGAGAATCACATCTGTAATTCACACCGTATGTGGAGAGGTTGCAGAGGTGTTAGAAACCTCCGGTGTCACGGCCGGCCTCGATTGCCTGAATTCGGGGGGTGGGTGGGGGCTCAGATTTGGGGGTGGAGAGGTCTTGGCTAATGATGAACACACCCTTCCTTCCTGTAATGAGGTCCTGTACATTGAAAAACCATGACAAAAAACTGAAAATACACACCTCTTTTCCAACAACAGGCCCATTGTTCAGTAAAATGGAGTTTTTGCCCGTTACGTTACAGCTACAGAACCTCAAGGTACACTCCACTCGTGCAGGTAACGGGAATTTCGACTTTGCCAGGAGATCCATCTAATACCCCCCCCTCCACCAAAAAAAGGTCTCCAACAGCTGAGCTGAGACCAGTCCAGGAGGCAAACCTCTTCATTCATGGACCCTGATTGGTTGCTTTGCCTCCTGGACTGTTTAAACAATGTCAGCTTGTGTGTCGAGTACAAACTCACATTTTTAGTCTGTTGTGTTTTGCATTAAAGGTTGAACGAATGAGCGGCCGCAGGTAGGCAGCCATACGGAGGAATGCAGGAAAACTGCCTTCTCGACATCAGGATGAGATTGGAAAGGAAACCGTGGGGGGTACAGAAATAAAGATACAAGAATGTCCAATAAAAGAATTACAAAAATTTAATTTTAAATACATTCCATGAAGCTGCCAAAAACAGCACAAATGATCTTTTATTCCAATTCCTCAGTCGTGTCGCCACACAGTCTGACATTCCAAACAAAACGCTGAATCCTCCTGCACGCAAAAGCTGCGCGGGTTCAAAATCTTTACATGGGACCAAAAACTGGAAATTATGGTCATGAGACATTTTCAGCCCTCTTGCCGTGCAAACGTGACTGTTTTACGCTCCAAGAGCAAACCAGATCAGGGACATTTGAGACAGAAAAGAGATGCTGAGATGTCGAGAACTGTGTGGAAAGAATGTACCGGGAACCCGGGAAGTCGCCCGTCCTCCATTCCTGTATGTTCAAGGTCTGTTCAGACGTGGGGTCTTCCGGTTGCTGTCACCCGTCCGTTTAAACCTGAAGTCCGATGCGAGCTGGCTTTCGCGTCCGTCTTCACGCAGCATGTGGACGTCCAGACGGTCAACTCCCCTTCAACCGACTCGGCAAAGCCAGCAAGCGGCCTGCCCTCGATCTCAGCCAGGTCCCCCCGTTTAGTCCTCCTCGTCCTTCTCGCCCATGTCCTCCAGAATCCCTGACGTCAACTCGGACAGCTTCTGCTTCTTGGGGGCGTCTGAGAGCACAGGGACGAAAATGACATGAAGAAGCCCCCCCTTATTGCAAACAAGCCAAACCGCCCTTCAAAAGAAACCCCTTGGCTGTGGACAAGTAGCAGCAGAACCCAGCTATTATTTTCAAATATCTGACCTACTATTAATACCAAAAAGAGAAGCCTGTATCCAGCCTCACCTTCCACACTCTTCATCTCGTTCAACTTTCCCCCTGTAAACCATTGCTGTCCGGCCTGCTGCCGAAACAGGTCTCGAAACCACAACCTCCTGGTGACAATAAGGGACAAACAAGCGACGTCCACAACCATTTCACACTAATTTTTTTAGCAATAAATAAACGCATTTATAAGTATTATGAAAAATGAGGTACATGCAGCCACGGTGAGACGACAAAGGGGTTTGCAGGAAGTGAGAGCTGTGGGCAGGAACAGGGGCAGAACCCACCGCTGTCTTTTTTTTGTCTGTGAAATCAATAAGCAATAATTAGGTTTGATTTTTCTTTTCACAGTTCGAGCGGCTCCTCTGCCACTCAGGAGGGCCGGCGCGGCAATCTCATTTGCTTGGCGGTAATGAATAGGCGCGCGGCCACCACAATGGGGCCGGGAAATTGGATTTGAAAAGCAGTAATAGGCAAACGTCTCGCACCGGAGCGACGGGCCGCGGCGTGCGCCCGCTGAATCCCCGCCATCATTAACGTCAACAATAGCAGCCTGGTGGGGGACACGAACGTTGGGGGGCGGGGGGGTGAGGGGCACTCAAATTTATTTTCAATCTTTTACTCATCTACGCCGCAGTCCGTATTCCGCTGCAAACACTGGGAAGCAACAGGCCAATAAAAAAAAAAAAAAAAAAACCATCAGATGTAGGGCAGTCTGTCCCCCACAAGTGGAACAGCAACTCATGGAGGACACCTGGACAACCTGGAGCAGCAGGAACACCAGCCGGGTCCACACCTTGTGCCACTCGGCCCACAGTGAACCACCTGCGGCCTGAAGACTAATCATCTGAAGTGGCTCAAGTTTTCCTTCTGACATGTAAAGTACAATGATCAAATTTATTTACCCGATGCTTTTCTCCAAAGCCACTTAGTGTTAGCAATGATTTGCATGGCTGGGTGATTTTTACTGTATCAGTGAAGGTCAGGTGTCTGGATCAGAGCTGCTACAGCAAGACTTGGGCTTTCAACCTGGATCCTTCACGTCCCAAAGCAGCAGCTCTAACCACCACATCAGCCGTTTGCGGTGAGGTCGCTTTGTGACAGCGGGGGGCGCAAACGCGAGTACGTAAACGCTGCGGAAGAGCAGAGCGGCGGCGGCTCCCACGTGACGCATGGTCACGGGACAGGGAGAAGGTGTCGAGGGTGGACCCAAGGGGGTCCGAGTGTCCGCGATGTAGCCCCTGCGGCGAGAGGAAACGGACGCGTGTGACAGCGTATCAAAACGCTGCCGTTTGTCTTTGCTGTTTAACTGTCTGTCTCAGAGTCACTCATCTCTCCATCCGTCTCCTGCGTCCTCCCTGTCCCCTGTCAAAGGGTGCGGGGGGGGGGAAATCGATCGTAGTTGCGCAGCACTGAGGAAGGAAAGCAGAGCTCAGGGCGCATTGATGGAGGAGCAAGCCGCAAACACTCGCTAAACAAACATGTAGAGAGGGTATCGACCGCCAAACACCCCGTCCGGCCCGAGAGTCCCGAGCAGCACAGAGGTCTATCCAGCGCAGCACAAACACACCCTGCCAGTGCTGTCCCACCACACAACACAACACAACACAACACAACACAACACAACACAACACAACACAACACAACACACCCCCCCGGAGATGGAATCCAACCGTTTGACGGTTGATTCGAAAAGAACTGAACACTTTGGGAAACGTGTCACTTGGCAGCCAGCTGTGTGACGCCTGGGACACAAACTGAGCATCTGTACGATTAACAACAACCTGTGACAGTTACTTTACTAATTGGTTTATGACGTGTTTTTACTGAGTGATGATTCTTTGCGAATTACCCTGTGTTTAAAAAGGCGATTCGCTCTTATTTCCGCTATTCACTGCGGAGGGAAACGGTGACACTGAATGTGAACGTGAAGGGTGACATTTTCAGATGCTGCTTTTATGGGATCTGTCATAGAATTAACTGTGTTAACGCAAGTGAAAATATCTGTCAATGATACTATACCTCAGTAACACACACACACACACACACACACGCGCGCACAAGAGCACGTTTAAGGCTGTGATTGTGGTGTGCAGCAGAAATGGGCTGAGGGGTCTCACCGTGGAAATGCTCAGCCGTCTTCCTCCGGAGAGCCTCGACCGTCTCCTCCGCGTCAGCCCACTCGAGGACGAGGCGGCGCCCGTATAAGTGGGTGCTGTGGCACAGGGTGCTGAACGCTTTCTGTGGGGGGGGGGGGAATAGAGAGTCAGAGGTTGACACACTTCAGCACGTCTTGCAACGTTCTGGCCTAGGAACATTCTAGAAACAGCAGTTTTTTTTTTTTTTTACACTTTGCAGAACAAAAAAAAAATTGTTTTTTTTTTTTTTTTTTTTTTTTTTTACATTTCTGCAGACAGCTTTGTGTTTTTTCTGTCAGGCTTCAGAAGGGAANTTTTTTTTTTTTTTTTTTTTTTTTTTTTAAGTAACATTTCCCTTTCTCTCCTTTTGTGATTTTTTTTAAATTGGACACACCGTATCCAGCTGCCGATTTCATGCAAGTCATGGAGGAGATTAACAAAACTGTCCGTTGGCAAGGTGGAACAAGGAGCAGGATGAAGAGAAATTATCCAGAGAGAAGTCTGTAAAACAGGTAAGAGACCTTCAGCGCTTCTCGTTTCCTATGGTGCGTCCGCAACAGCTTGGACAGCCACTGTCAGAACATCCCCAAAGGGGAGACATGGGTCCCACCTCCACATCCTGCTGTTCTCATCGGGCCTTTCGTTTCCTCCAACTCAGCCAATGGATCAACACCTCAACACCAAGATGGTTCCTCCATGTTTTTGTCTGGTTTCATATTGCCCCCGAATCCTTCAAAAAACTCTCCGCCCTTCCAAAAATTTAGTTTCATTGTTCAATATTGGCTTTTTTTTGGCAAAATGTGGTCCTCCACCATTATCATCATTGCATTTTTGGGCATAAAACATCTTCAATATCAAGCTGTTTATGGATAAAAAACACCAAATAATGAGTCCACTGCAACACTTATATATCACAAGATATACATGCACTCATGTGCGATGTTTGCGTAAACTGTTTTTGAAAACACCATATATATGGTTTTTTTTTTCAATCAGGATTCGATTAGATGTTTGATCTAATTAAACTGCACTCAATTACTTTATTTTGATACCGCCGACACCTGTTTAATGATAAAGTATGTTTGAAGACTGTCGCTATTTTAACCTGTATTCAAGTATACGGCTATAATAGTTTTTATAGGAAAATGCATAACAGCAGCAATAATTAAATGTTAATTACACCAATTAGACCAGCTGAATGGGGCTGAATGGAAACCGCCGGTTGCAGAAATGAGAAAGAGTCGCAAATTTTATGCTGAAGAGCGACGCACAGATTGGGGGGGAGAGGGGATCTATGCTGTGCTTTATTTATGAGCGCACCTCTGGCATTTCTGCACGGTAGAAAACACCTAAAGGAGTCGCTTATTTTCCAGTGGTCACACGTGCAACCACCTTCTCTCCAGTAAACAAAATAAATAAAATGCTGGCTTGTATCCAAACTGCATCACAAGCTCCTGTTTTGGACATGAGTTTCTTTCCTTTTTTTTTTTTAAACAGTAATAATAAAATGCGTACGGGTTTTTTTTGCGCTGCTCCTCAGCAGCGGGGGTATAGGTGTCTGGCACGGAAGCAGCCGCTCCCCCTGTGCACAAAGATGCTCGTCTGTTTGGCGCGACCGGTGAAGGTGCCACTTTACTTTAAGAAAACAGCAATTAGGCACCTAAACTGCTGGCTGTTTATTGAACCTGACAGCGAAGTGTGCTAATGGAATGGGGGGGGGGGGGATTGGGGGGGGGNACCTGACAGCGAAGTGTGCTAATGGAGGGGGGGGGGGGGGGGATTGGGGGTGGGCAGCCTGACAGGGTGCAAACACGGCAAGCGCAAACAGCTGTCGCGAGCCGGCACGGCCCCTTTCTGCTGATCCCGTCCGCAGACTCGTACATAAATAATGCATGCAGGGGGTGGGGCGGTTCATCTCGTCAGCTCGCGTCCGTCGATAAACTTCGACTGGCTGACGGGGGCTGGCGGGCGCTGACCGACACGGCCGAGAGGGGGAACCTTTCGTTTTCAGTCCGACACAATGCAGCCTCTCCACCTGCCAGAGCAAAACAGCCACCCCCCTCCCCCAGAAACCAGGAACCATAGTAAATAATATAAAAGAAGAGACAGACAGAATCGGCTACCCCTGCAAATATTAATACAGCTTTTGTTTAAGGTGCCAGCGCAGCACAGGTGCCCCTGACTTATGAGCGGAACGTGTTCCTCGGAAGGTGAAATCTTCCAGGTCAGAGACGTAACGTGAAAGTGCTGCTTTAAGGGAGACGGGGCATTACGGGAAGTGAGGGTATTCCGGTACGTTCTTATCAACCATTATGATGCGTTATATAATAAACAAATAGGATTTGTCCAAATTTTGCTCATATACGTGAAAACTTGTAAGTCAAACATATACGTTAAACTTGTAAGTCTCCGGGATACGTGTACTCCAAGAGACCTTCATGCTTTACTCTATTCAAACAATACTGTGGTAAACAAGGTGGGGTCAGGAGGAACATGGTGGGGTTGGGTGGGGCTCCCGGAGAAGTTACAGACCGGTAGGAACAGGGCAAAGGCTGGCAGGCGGACCACAGGTAGGGGGCAGTCAAAAGTGATGCAGGAGAGCGGAAGGCTTTAGATGGAGCCAAGTTTGTAAACGTGAAGGAGAAGAAAGGAAAAATTACAGAGAGCAGCAGCTGGCAAGGGGCCAAGAACACTTTTCTTAGGGGTGGCAAAGGATGTGGGGTCAGAAAGGGGCTGGCTGTTGGGGTCAACAATGGCAGGGTACTTTGGGTAGCTCACCTTGGCATCCTGCTTGGTGAGGAAGTCCACAAAGCCGAAGCCTCGGTGCGAACCCGTGCCGCTCATCTTCTTGGGCAGGCGGACGGTCTTGAGCTCTCCAAATGTGCTGGGAAAAACAAGCCGCTTCTTAATGAAATCTAGGAAAACAGTGTATTACACCATTTCCACGACCGTTATGTGATTCTGTGGTGTTCAGAGCGTTACTAACAGGAACGGCGGTCGCAGGCCACAGCTGCTGAGAGTCATGCTCTTGAACCTGAACCAGTAACTTAAGTGGCACATATATACTGCAGCATTTACCATACTTCAGTGTCAGAGTAAAGGGACGAGTAGCAAGAAGGACAACAAGGAGTAGTAACTGGTTCATTTCCACCTCCTACTTATTTATTAGATATTATTTATTATATAGGCCTTCATTAAACATAATAACAACATTGCTGGGAATTGGTTTGCTTGTGTAGTTGTATTCTGAAGATGAACTGGTGTAAAATACCATGTTTGGCACCGGGAAGCGTATCCTCAAGACCATCGTCTCGGTACATCAAACTCCTGAGCTACACGGCTCAACAGAAAGCCAAAAAAAAAAAAAAAAAAAAAAAAAAAATTTTTACAAA
>UFQX01000170.1:484590-517261 GCA_900497675.1 Arapaima gigas | reverse complement strand
AAAAAAAAAAAAAAAAAAAAAAAAAAAACGTGGTCAAAGATTGGACCCCAATTCTGCCCCCCTCTTTTTCAAGTGATTCAATTATATTTGATTCGTGATCAATTAGAGGAATCGGTGTCAATCTTTAGGTGCTTAATTTTTTAACTGATAGCGTGCAAGTATTTTCCGTACGAATCTTACGTCTTAGCAATAAAACAGCAAAAAAACTGAATTGAAAAAAATGAAAAAAAATTACATTATTACATGTCCTATTTTATCCATTTTCTGTCAATCACATGTAAAGCTAATTATCTGTAGTTCCGTCCTTAAGGTGGGTAGTTTCTGTCTGTCAGCCATGAAAGAGCGGTAATTTAATAAAATGCATAAATTTGACAACTGGGACTCACTTATAACGCAGGGAAAAATTTCGGACCCCGGCGCCTGCATCGTACGGCACGATATTCGTGTAATCCGTTCCTTACTTTCGGCTACTTGAGA
Organism: Arapaima gigas; assembly: GCA_900497675.1. Taxonomy (NCBI): domain Eukaryota; kingdom Metazoa; phylum Chordata; class Actinopteri; order Osteoglossiformes; family Osteoglossidae; genus Arapaima; species Arapaima gigas. The sequence goes on along the minus strand of UFQX01000170.1, from coordinate 516,784 downwards.
CACTCCAGACCAACCACACATAATACCTACCCTAACCATACATAACACCTTTATAACCCCTTTAACCTTTAAATGACTTTATCACAGGAGGACCCACTGAAAGTCCTGGCACTGATGACGGCTGTTGGATCCAGCGGTGGAGGAGAACGAACGGACGAGGCCGGCATCACTCGCGCTCTTCTTCTGCTGTTTTAGTGCAATGACAAAGCTGGAAAAGGGTCACTAAAGGGTGAGCCGCTTTCTTAATCAGGTACGAGGAAGTCCGTGGGTCAGCAAGGCGAGGGTATGACTGCTGTGGTGAGGTGTGCGTGAACATCCAGACACACTGAGGCCAACCCTCAATCCCATCCATCACGGACGACGACTGACCCCCTGCGCACCGCCAAGGCAAGACAGAGGAGCTCATTCAGCACCGCTGCTTCAGTTGCGTGGCTCCAAGGACCACGACCTCAAGTCATTCCTGCTCATAGCCATTACACTCGATGATGAGGTGGTATTGACCTTCAACTGTCTGACCGATGAGCTGTGTTTACTCTTTGCTTATTTGCACACTTTTCCATCCATCCATCCATCCATCCATCCATCCATCCATCCATCCATCCGTGTCTGGAACGCCTATTGCAGGGTGAGTCCCAATTTCAATTTGATTGGTTCTTCCAAGGTTGAGTAATAAACCAAAGCAAATACCTACATTGCATTTATTGTGAATAAATAAATAAAACTTCATAGTCGATCACAGTTTTTTTTTTTACAATGTTTCCAACATAAACCAACCTGTTATTAAATCCAGGCTTTATGCTGTATTAATAAACTGCCATTGCTTATGACATAGTAGGTGAACAGTGAGAGGAAATTTACCCACTTCGGGTCTCAGTTCCATTTAAAAGACCAAGTTCAGCTGCATTTACAATTACAGGAGTGTTACTGACTGCACAGGACAAATTAGAAGCAACACATATGTTTATTATTATTCAAAAAAAAAAAGAAACCTCTTCACTGAGGTTTAAATGAATTTTAGATATTCTTCTCATGATTGTAATTGCCAGCTGTTCCACTCTTTCACCTTTTTTCATTTCGTTGCTAGAGACACGCTTAGTATTACTAGGCTGCCTAGCTGTGCCCCACGGAAGAATATTGTTCTACTGTCCCTCCAGGGAATAAAACCAACAAAACCTTTTTCGGGCCTTTTTCAAGTGCGGTTCCTACAACTGCCACCACTGTTCACCGGCTCAGCGACAGCCCTGCCTGTGACCACCAAAGAGGTGACTGATGTCACAACAGGACAGGTGAGACCACCAAAGGATCTAAATTTGATCAACAGTTGCTTCTCAAACAAAACTTACACTTTATACCCATCCCTTGGGTAATAATATAGTTACAGGGATTATTAATGTCCAACGCAATGGTACAAACGTAGGAACTACTGGCATCGTGCCTGTGATTGAACAGGTGATCATCTCCAGACATTAAGCTGCCGTTCCAGAAGGTTTTCTTGACATATGGAATTCGACATCATTTCTTCCGCGAAATGCCACTCCTGAGTGTTACAGTTTATCCGAAACGTATTCAAATTTGACTCGTCTGCATTCGGATCGTATCAACAGATCCCCTCCTTTCATTCCCTCCGCTACAGCTCCCGTTGACGGGCCTCTACCTGCCAACAACCACAACATCAACTCAAGATAGTGATCAGACTGTGTCCTCCTATACAGGTCACTGTTCTCTTCAATGCTCTTTCTAGCTGCCAACGCTGGCTTCTCGCCTCACACACCCAGGACTGAAAGTCTGCAGCTTGACTTGTTTGTAGCTCAGAAGTCACTTTTACCCCTAAAAGTCACCATCAATTAAAGAAGAATAACAATGTAAAGACCCCTCTGGGTTTATTACAGTGACAGGGTGCTGCTGCCTCGTAGGCGGACGTGGGTTTGCGCGTTTTGCCATGTGTTCATTCAGAAATGTGCTTAGGCTCTGTGAAAGAGTCAGATAAAGCAGGAATAATAATAATAATAATAATAATAATAATAATAATAATAAATATGCTGCAGGATTGATCTGATTTCCATCAATCCATCCTCCATATTTCATTCATCAATAACTGCCTGTCAGTGCAGGGCTGGATGTGTCCAGATCCCATTCCAGAAGCACTGGGATTGAAGAAAGATACTTTAAAAAAAAAAAAAAAAAGAAAAAAGAAAATAGATTTCAAACCACATTAAAACTCCAAACAAATTACAGAGCCTCCCTTTCACTGCTTTTGCCCCCCCCAAAAAAATGTCCAGTGTTTGTCACCTTCCACTTTTAAATGTATTACCTACATAATCAAAGTTTAACAAAACATCCACCGTCAATTTATTTACGGATAAGTTAATGTACCAAAAAAAAACAAAACAAAAAAAACAAAAAAAAACAGGGGTGAGGTAGGGGCCCCCCTGGGTGGAGTGACACCTGCCCATCGCAGGGCTTGAAGAACAAGTGTACAGGCTACCACAGTACAGCCATTTAATGCTCACTTATCTACACAACCAGTAATGGGATAATCAGAGTAACACCACCAATTTCCCACTGGGGAGGTTCAGTAAAGGTCTTAGATAAATGCAGCTATGAATATAACTTTATATATTTAAAGTTCGAGCTACAGTAAAACTCATAAAATGGCAGAAAAAAATACACCGTCTCCACAAACTCCTGTTCCGTACCAATTGTTGACAGATACATCCTGCAAAAATGTGTGACAATCTCCATCATTATTAACCACTATTAACTCGTCTGATGCTTTTCACTATTGGGGATTAACACTTTGTAAGTTGAACTGGTCTAGTCCTACACCCCTATTTCTGTTCCACCTCAGGGAATTTCACACAGCTCACAGCGCCCGGGCCAGTCAGGCGTGAGTTTGAATCCCGCTCAGTCTGAGTGGGTTTCCTCCCACGCATTTCAGGCCAATGGGGCACTTTAACTTGCCTGTAGTGTGTGGTCACCCTATGACGGAGTGGCATCCCATCCAGGGGCAATTTCACGGCGTCGTACCTGTTGTCCCAGGGCAGGTTCCAGATCGGCAAGACTCTACCGAGGTAAAATGCTTAAGACTGAGCGAGTGAGTAGACGCAGGACAATTTCCCTCTGTGGTGAGCCCGCAAATCCCTGAAATTTCCTAACACCCACAACCCAGCACATCATATTTCAATCAGTATCTCGCACAGAAATTAACTGTCGGGCTCCAGTTTGACCGCGAATCCTCGACACCGGGTTCGGGGTGCCTAAGTGCCTGAATGGCCAAGCTGCCGAACTCGGCGCAGCGAGGACGTCGGCGGGAAGACACGCATCGGACAGCCCTTGCGGCAGACCGCCGTGACCTTGCTCCGCCCACTCCGCGCCGCCCTAATCTGCATGCCGGCACAGCCAATTAAAACCTCCGCCGGCATGTTAATTGAATGTAATTGTTGGAAAATGATAGGCATGGAATCGTGCTCCTTCCAAATGGACTGTTAACTGGCTCCTCATTACAGGCAGATTGGATTCCGCTACCTGCACTACCCTCTTCCATTTAGCGTGGCGGCAGCTCGTCGCACCGCTTTGTGCGCTTAATAAGGAGTGATCATCGCGTCTCGCCAGATGACAGTGACGGCCTGCTCTAATTCCGCATTCGCCTCTACCGCAGCACCTCGCCGCACCTCCATCGAGCAGCCAAACGCCACTCTAACACCCGTCCTGCCATTTAAATACGCCGAGGAAAGATCTCCAGACTAATAGTAAATGTGTCGCGCTGGTGATGAAGGACAAGGCAGCTAAAGCACGGCTCCCAAAAACAAACAAAAAAAAAAATTTTTTTTTAAAAAAAAAAAATAAATAAAAAAAAAAAAAAAGGTAACCGAGACCGGAACCAGCCGGTCCGGAGCTGAGCCCATAGGAGTTCGGCTGTCCATCACCTGCGCTTCCAGAACAAGGTGCTACTAGGCACATGGAGCTGGAGCTTTGAGGAGGAGATGCACACAAAGCAAGGGAAGAGGACGAGGACGAGAACGAGCTGCCCAAAGGCCCCTGCTGCTCCACCTGGCACTGGGAGAACCCTGTCAGGCACGTGCTGCGCGGGGGGTAGGGGTTGGTGTAATGGTGCGATGGCAGGTTTTAAAAATAGCACCTGCGCCTCAGGTTTCTCAGCACCTTTGGGGGTAGCTCGTTGTCACGGAGACAGCGTGCAAAGCACAGGCACGGCTGACTGCAGGACACGCGGACCAGGCGGGGCGCTGGTGCAGGACCCTAAACCTCAGGCAGAAGGGTCGCTGAACGCACCTGAGCAGCAAGTCTAACCCAGAAACACATGCAGGCGTTTTTCACTTTGGCGAAACCGTCATTTACGACGACGGGGCCATCGGAGAAGCTGCCTGTGTTTGACGGAGAAGATGGCAGGCAGCTGAAGGTGAGCACTTGGTGGACAGAAAGATGAGAGCGTTTCTCCAACACAGCAGCCCAAAGTAATTCATAACATTCATTTCAAATATATATATTTCTCCTCCTTTTTATTTTTCCATCCTCTCATTATTAACATAAAAAACGTAAACCGATAAGGTTGCAGACCTCAATCATCATACAACAAACAATATTTCTAAACATAAACATTTATCAATTTCACCTTCATTCGGGTCACAGAAACTTCCGTGCAAAACCAAGCAACGTAATAACTGGTGGGCAAAGCGCTGGTTCAAAACATCAACATGACATTTGGCATCGATTGGAAAGCTGCGCGGCTAACTTGTCACTGTGTGCACATCACACACACACCTTCCACGATGCAAACAACACGCGTGGATGTATAGTCACCCGGCACACGTGTACAGGAGGCGGGCTGCCGACGGCGGAGCCTGTGTGAGAGGGACATTAATACGGCACGAATGGCCTACCCACTGCCCCCACCAGCGGCAGGACCCCCCTGCTCCAACCACGCGTGACAGTCACACCCAGCGCAGCTGCAGCACAACATCCATCCTTTCCTTGAGGACCCTGTGGCATTGTTGGGCCCACAGAGTGACACTGCCCCCTGGTGACAGGCCAAGAACTGCAGCTGACAGCTATGGCACCGCTTGCTCTCCTGAACTGGTGCTGCGATTCTCTCAGGCAACGTAGCAAAACGCAGCACCCTTTCAGTAGCAGACGTCAAAGGAGGCAGGAAATTCGACGAGGCGAAAAGCAACCATGCGTGCGGCTGTCGCCCGGCGAAATGACGATGACTCGGATTTGTGCGACACTGAAGCGTGATCACCGTCTTGTGCGGAGGACGTTTGCTAAATGCACGGTTACAGTAGGGAAGGGGGATGAACACACCCTGGTGAGAATTGACTGTAGGCAGACGACAGTGGGGGGTGTAAAGGGTTAACCCCCCCCCGGTCTGAGACTGTGCCGATGAGGGCCATTAACCCGCTTGCAGAGCGGAGACGCGGCCCCATCCATTACGCCATCGGGCCCCATCGGGGCTGCCTGCCCACCACCAACAGCCCACTGCATATAAACATGACAAAGCACCAGTCCAGCCCGAGCCCTGCAGCCCATGGCTGAGCTGGAGGGACCGCGAACAGACGGCGGAGTGGCACACGTGGCCCACCAGGACGGGAGAAACCTGTACATACAGCCGTGCTCCACATCTTTGGCACCCTGGTGTTTTACGAACATCATGTACACTATCTTCAGAAGATATTTGCATCATTAGAACATTTTAATAAGATGTCCAAAGTTATACGATTAAAAAAAAAATGTCTGTTTATCTAAAATTTTGTTTTTTTTTCCAACCTGGACAGTATTAAAGGAAACCTTTTTTCTCTGATACTTGGTTGCACAACCCTTAGCAATGAAATATTTCTTGGAGCATCTATAAGTTGCTTGCATCTTTCTGGTGGTTGTTTCTCCTACTCTTCAACAACAATAGATTTCAGCTCTTTCCAGAGGTTTTCAATAGGATTGATATCAGGAATCATTACTGGTCAGTTTAACACAGTCACATTTTTTCACTTTTTAACCATTCTTTTGTGCTTTTGGATCACTGTTCAGCTGGAGGACCCATGTTCTTCACCCCACACCTAGTTTTCTGACAATGCGTCACAGATTTCATACTAAAATGCCTTGGTAATCCTGTGATTCTATGATTCCTGTAATACGTTCAAGACTTCCAGTACCAGAGGCAGCAAAACAGAACCACAACACTGTGGAACATCTATCATATTTAACTGTAGGTAGGGGGTTCTTTTCTTTATAAGCTTCATTTTGTCACTTATATACAAATCACTGGTCTGCACTGCTAAAAAGCTCTATTTTGATTTCATCAGTCCACAGAACACCTTTCCAGAAGGTTGTTGGTTTCTGTAGGTAGGTTTGGTCAAAGATCTATCGTGCCTTTTTACGTTTGTCTTTCAACAGTAGGGACCTCCTCGGCCTTCATCCTCAAAGCCCTCCTAGGTTTACTGTGCGGCATATGGTACAGGTTAAAACCATCACTCCAGCTCACACCAGGTCAGCTTTAAGCTTTTTGTATCGTACACATGGTGTCTTTTCAACAGTTTTCACCAACCTATAACCTATTTGTTGAGCACCTATCCTCTTCCTACTACATCCTGAGAGGTTCTTGATGGTTCCACAAGCAGCAAATTTCTTACTATTGAGGACTGTGGAAACGGGGACAGCAAGATCTCTGGAGTTGGCCTTGTACCCTTTTCAATTTTTAGGTCTGGAGATGTTAGTTTTTCTGAACAACTCTCATCTTTGCCATTGTCAGAAAGGGAATGAAATTGACCTTTTTAAAGCATTAAAACCATCATTCATTGGTTAATCACATGTTAATTTATGTCATGGGCGTTCTGGCAATTTATTGCAGGTGAGCAGTTTCACTGCAGTGAGAATCTAGTTCTTCCTAATAAAACAGATCTGAATGGTTTAAAACATAGCCAATAACTGCATTATGCCAGCTTTTCAGTTGTTATACTATTTCCACACATTTTCTTTTTAAATTGTTATTGTTTCTTCCTGTGCTGCTCTGTAGCAAATAAATGACCGTATTTCAACCAAAGCTGTTTCACTGCCTGCTTTTTTCCAGGAGATATTGTACATGACGTATATAAAATGCAAAAGGTACTAATAATGTTGACCAGAACTGTTGATAACACACACAGCTCATAACTCATATCAGAGTCCTGTACAACAACAAAAATGCCCTATAATGGCTTACAAAAACATATACACCCCTTTTCATACATCAGGCGTATGATTCAGTGCAACAGCATTTATTTCTCAGGTACAAAGAGTTGAAATTAGAGCTCCTGTCAACTTTCCTCTGTCTCATTTCAGCGAGTAGAACAACTTAGTCCCAGTGCAATACAGCTGCTGCGTCACTTTCGGGCCACCTTGTGCACGAGTACAAAAACAGTTTGACGGGGAAAACAATCGCAGGTGTGGGTGTCCATATTGCATTATTTCAACCGGCAGTTTTTAGAGGAACATGTCAGTTACGGCAAGAGCCGTAACAATTCCTTTGACACACATACACTCACTTGTATGGTGCATTAACACCCCTTTGACGCAAAGCTACAGTGAACATTAATTCCTTTCACTACCCCCCCCACACACAACATACACACACAAAAACAGACTAAAGTGTTCAGCTAGCAAGTGCTCCTGGTCTCGTTTAACAGAGCTTGTTTCAGGGCGGCACCAATAGCCGTAGCAAGAAGATAATCCAGCCACAGTGGTCTAAAAACCCAAATATATCTCCACATAACCTGCAAAACAGAAGTAACTAATGACCCATTGATGGCTGCAGATTCTGGGTTCCTCTCCATTCTAATTCTCCTGCACCTCAGTGCTGCTTTCCACCCTAAAATGTCACTCGCTGCAAACTTTTCCCCCATCACATCTTTCCAGCTTTCAATGTTGCACGTAGATCTTTCGACTCAGAGATTTCTTCGTAATTCACGGCTGAGGTTCAGGATGTAACAGCTGGTGTTCCACAAGGCTCACTACTAGGCCCTCTACTCTGCTTTGTGTACATATACTTAAACATACTTAAAATCACACGGTTTAAGATACGCTGACACACAAATCTACAATCCATACTAAACTGGACACAAAGTCTCTACACTCTCCAACTGCCCTTCTAATATGAAATACCAGAAGGTTCAAAACTTTCCTCATCCAAGCTGTGACAAGACTGACGTCGTCATTCTTGACACCTTTCATTCCTTTACCTAGATGGCATTTGTTTACATTCCATTTTAGAAGTTAACCCTAACATTATTTAACCATCACTGCATATTTTTACACACAAACAATGTTAAAACCTCATTTTTCACCTGGAGAAAACTGCCTGACTGCATGCCATAGTCCTTTTCTGTTCACAAAAAGTGAGTTGCCACATTTGTGTTCTCCAGAGCTGGCTGCTGTAATTCCCTTCTCAGCAGCCTCAAAATCCACCTGGAACTAGATGCAGCGTTCAGAACTCAGGGGCTGGACTCCGCAAGAGGCCAAATCTCAGCCGTGTCAGAATCCCCCGTCCAGTAAAAGTCTTGCCGATTTCAAAACCCTCAACTTAACTAACCAGGTAAACAGGTACTTTTCCACACCGCTGTGCATCTTAAAGTATCAGGATCACCAACCGCTTTACCAAACAAACATTTACAATTAGCTTATTAATAAAAGGGTTATGCAAGTAAATCCCTTCATACAGTGAAAGAAAGTGATTATTCCACAGTTTGTGCTTTACTTTGTTCATTTCTTACATCTTAATTGTTTTTGGGGGGGGGGGGTGATGCAAACTGTCACCTGAGAACTGGATGTGTGTAAATGAATAATATTGACACAGGTGTGTGTGTGTGTGTGTGTGTGTGTGTGTGTGTGTGTGTGTGTGTGTGTGTGTGTGTGTGTGTGTGTGCATGCGCGCGCACACTTGTCTCTCATAATAACACAATCCACAACATTGCAACCACCACCGATAATGCGTAGACTTCACCCGGACTGCTGTGACATCACTGAAGATGCTCCTCATGAAAAACAATGGACAAACTACCCCGTGTGTCCGTGTGTGTCAGTGTGTGTCAGCGTATGAGGCCTCATGAGGCACAACTCACCCAAACAGCTCACGCAACTCCTTGGTTGTGGCCTGGAAGGGAATGTTGCGCACCAGGATCTTGGAGGTGGTCTGCTTCTTTGCCGTCTGCTTCTTGCGTGCGCTTGTGACTGTGGGTCTGTGGTGGTGGGGGGGGGGGACACACGGGGGAAAGCAAGTGAGAGCCATGGAAAACATGCTGCCACCCAGAAAGAGATAAGGAACAGCAAGCTGCGTGCCTACCTGGAGGCCCTCTCAGACAGCTTCAGCTCGAGCTGGTGCTCATCCACAGTGCAGTGCTGCAGCACAGAGGAGGAGTTCAGTTCACACACTCACGTGGAGAATGTGTAGAAACAAAGTAAAGTGGCGTTTTGGAGAGACGGGGCGGAGTGGGCTGAATCGCAAAGACAGGGGTCATACCTGAAGTTGCCTCAGGGCCTTCTGTGCTGCCTTAGGGGTCTTGTATTCCACAAAGCCGTAGCCCATGGACAAGAGAGCACCTTGGGAGGAGGAGATGAGTACAAAAGAACTGATAAGTAACATCTCCATCTTTCAATAGGAGGCCTAGTTAGAACATTTGTCCCAAGACACTCAGACCATACCACTTCTGTCCTTCTTCTTGGAGATAGTGCAGGCCTTCATAGCACCACACTTGGAAAAGACCTGCAATGAGTGCACAGAGGTGGGGTCACAACACCAGGCTTTGCAGAAAAACCCGGGCTACAAAAGCAGAGCCGCAGTAGCGCACCCACCTCAGCCAAGGTCTCCTCGCTGGTGTTGAAGTTGAGGTTCTTGATGAAGAGTGTGCAACCTGGAACCGTCTCCTCCTCCTCGTCCTCCTCGCTGCTCTTGGCTGCATCAGGTTGCTCTTCCTGGACTTCCGATACTGAAGATTGAAACAGAGCAAGTTGTCTTTAGACGTCAGAGCGAGGGTGCGCCTGACTGGGGTCCTCTAAAGCAGCCCCCCCGTTCGAATCGCACACCATCATGCCACGGCAGTAATTCCCTCAGACACCGAGCCGCCGGCCTCCTCCTCACCATAAAGAGCCAGAAAGATCGAAGGGGTTTTACAACACAATCTCCATACTGCCACTTTATTACACACTTACTGCCAGACGCACCTTTCAGCAGTAAGAACATAACTCTGACTAACAGCTCACCCTAAAACAGGGAGCAGTCCTTCGGAATTTGGCACAATTGCCGATACTTAGGCTTTGCACTCCAGCACACTGGATTAGAACTGGAACAACTGTGAGGTCAAAGTGCAGACGATCGACTTCAGTTTGAAGGTATTTATTGTTTTGATGGTATTTACATGTAAATCGGGAAAATCCTGTAAAGGCTCCGGCTCTTTCTATACACAGTACCTACATTTAAAGGGCCAAAAGTAATCGAGTCCTCGGTCATTTCTTGGCCACCTGTGTAGTTCGTGCACAAGAGACCTGAAAAGGTCTTTTCCCCTTTTCAGCTGTTGAACAGGACGAGAACACACTCCAGGATGGAGGGATAGATGTGTCACAGACACCATAAGATCTCTGGAACAACCCCGGAAGACATGGCAGGAAAGGGCCGGCACAGCATCGCCAGGACAGGTGCTTAGTGCCTGGTTATACCTGTAGACCACAGACTTCAGGAAACCGGGACTTCATGCTAAACGTGACACCTACAAAATGGTTAATTTGTCTAAACACACCTGGTTCCTTAAAACGTAAAACACGGTTCACAGGATACAAACATCGTCCATCTAAAGCTGACAGTCTGCAGGAGTGGAGCCATTACAAGAAAACGTGTGTCATTGTACAAATTCTGCTTCAGTGGAAGTTTGAAAAAAAAAAAAACACACACACACACACACACACACACACAGGGAGGTTACCACAGTGTTTTCAGTAAGAAGCGCAGCCACGTGGTACAAATAAGTGACAAATAAGAACAGGTGTGATTACCTGGGGCGAGCTCTGCAGAGGGCTGTTCAGCCTTTTCAGGTGGAGGGCTGGCAAACACACCGATGGGAGCCCATTCCAGGTACAGGGGCATGTGCTGGAACTGAAGAGGGAAGAGGCTGCGTGTGATGCTGGGGATCCACTCATGTCCAAAACACCATAATTTATATGGTTATTTATCCCATTTTCCATTAAGTGCAGCAACGCAGCAAGAAGATCCTGTAAAAACAGGGTGAGGTAGAGGAACACCTGTCCATTGCAGGACTTTTATTATCTATTTTAATCTGAAAGGTCATTTGGACCATTCGTCAGATTCTGGCCACTTTTTTGCTTCATAATCAGTAAAAGCGTAATAGTAGTAATAGTAGTAGTAGAATAATAATAATAATAATAATAATAATAATAATAATAATAATAATAGAAATACCTCAATTTTTTTCACTGGGTGAGTTCTGTAAGTCTTGGCTAAATGTAGGTATAAGGACTTTTAACATCAAGCTGCATTAATATTAAAACTTAAAATGACTGAAAATAAAAACACAGTCCATCCTCGATTTAGCCTACCTTGATTTTACAGATTTCAGATTTTACAGGCATTTACATCACAAAAATATTCCAGCAAAACAAAATCAAAGGTACTATTTATGCATGAGGTTAATAAAAAACAAAAACTTATTTTTAACCTTTTTGCAAAAATATAACTCTTTACCTTCAAAAATTCACGAGTTGAAGATTCGTAACTCAAGGGAATGGTATATAGAAAACAAAATTTTACAGAAATAATTTTTTCCATTTTTGCGGTTCACACTTAACACTAAAGCAAGACTTCATCCCCCCTACCCTTTTTGCACAGATTACAGACCCATCCGATTACACGGCGCCTGTTCAATAACCCAGAGAGCCCACAAGGAAACCCAGCATGTTGCTCACTTTAGTGTAGGCAAGGCGAGTGAAGGCCCTCTTTGCCTCAGTGGGTTCCAGGAATTCAACGATGGCTGTGAGGCCAGACGGAGGCAGCAGCACCCGTCCCAGGGAACCGTGTGGGGAGAACAGGGCCTCCAGTTCGGACAACTGCACTCCAGCTGGAAGGTTCTTCACCAGCAGGACCGAGTTACTGCGGGGACCTGCAGCCTGCAAAGGTGGACATAAAGGGTAGAGGTGTGAGCGGGGAACACGGCCACAGGTAGGACAAATCAACATCATATCGGCATCTTCAGAGAGAAGACATCAGCACCACCATCTTCGACCACAGGTTTCTTACAACACGTCATTTAAGATGCAACAAAACACATATATGGGCTTTTCTCCGGTCACCACCAATATCACGAATGTGAGTTGCACAGCAACCCCTCATCTTACATCTCGCAGAGAGACTATAACATCACATCTGAACATGAGCCTTGGCGACGCGCCACTTCTCCTGTGTGTTTGAGCTGCCTTGTAGAAATAATACATATTAAATAATAAGTATTTTTTACAGCACATGTAAAAGCAGCTTCTCAAAAGCACATCACAAGATACATGGGTTACAACACTAAAGTGATAGATTTGGATCAAGAACAAAACTGGCTTAATATGCAAGGAAAGCCTGCAGATCACAGCTCTACCATTAAAGACAACAATAATATTAATGCCGAGAAAGTGTGGAATTAAACTTGTGGGCGACAGTAGTGAGCAGTGATCTGAAGCCCACCCCCAGTGCCTAACCTGGCTGAAGGAGTCCAGGCAGATGTGATTGTCCAGCAGGAACTGCCGCGTCTCCTGGACGATCTGAGTCTCGCCCAAGGCCATTCTCACCGCCAAACTGCCGGCGGACTCCTGCAGGAGAAGGGCACGATGGGAGCGGCAGACAGGAGCTTCGTGTGATGTGTACCAGAGCACAGCAGTTAAAGCGCCGGCGCACGCAGCCTCAGCGAACGGGACAAACTCACGTGGTCGAGGACTTGGCTCTTGCTGGTGCCGTACTTCTCGGCAATGGCATCGGCCACTGCGTTTGTACCCAGGAACAGCGTATTCCAGTTGTGGGTGCTGGGTGTCGCCCGGCAGAGGGGAAAACAGCGTTACCTCGAGGCTCCACAAACACACCATTAAATCCCAATGATTTATCATCAGTGTTGTCATTATTATTTCATAACAATAAATAAGGTATTCAGAGTATATACAGGTGAAGTCCAGGATAAGCACCTTTGGATATATGCAATTTCACTACAATGCAGCTGAACCAGATCCCAGTTTGCACATTAAACACCCCACGGTAACGCTGCACTGTAATGCAGCACCAGAAATTTGCAAGAAATCAAGAAATCTAAAGTTCATGTGTGGCAAGACTAGCTTGTTCCTGTGCCATGCTGCTGTGATGGTAATTCTGTGAAGTACGGAAGCCTATAAGGGACATGCTTTGCTCTTATCCTTACAGTTTCACGTCTCATGTCCACTTAGTTTCTGTACGCTTGTGTAGGGTCTCCATTTTAATCTCACAAATACTTTGTAATCCAGCAAAATGTGGCACAAAATGTAGAACAGTTTGTGGGGGGAGGGGGAAAACAAAGATGGTAATAAAGGCTAGAAAACTCGAGGCTCTGGACAGGTCTGATCTCCCTACTATGACCAGAGGAGCTGGTGCCCATTGTGTGTGTGTGTGTGTGTGTGTGTGTGTGCGCGCGCACGTGCAGTGCAATGTCCACATGTGCTTTGAAATTTTACTGTTTTAACGACATTTGGGAGACTCCTTTTGGGGTTTTTGGATGAGCTGGGAATAGATTGCCCCCCCAAATTTAGGAAAATGCTGAAGATTTTTTATTATTCATCTCTGTCTGTGTTTTACTTGGGTTAGGCAGGTTAGACTGCACTATATTAGCTCAATTTATTTGTTTTTGATCTGTTTTTTCCTTTGACACCATGTTGCTTGGCCAGAAAATCCTGTACAAAGTACCACACTGCACATATTCACTTGTATGCAGAAAATCAGGTTTGCACCAGATCCTCCTTGTTATTTTGTCCCTGTTCAAATTTACAGTTACAAAAATAGTTCTGCTACAGCCTGGTACCCCTAGATGCTTTGGTGTTGTCTCTCTCTCTTATCTCTTATATACACACACACACACACACACACACAGTCCAATTCAGCAGAAATAAACAATGTTGTTGCTCCAGCAGAAATCCTGAGGAACATAAAACCATCACACCAGAATGGCCCCCTATGGCTGGTCATTGACCCACCTGGCACTGCCCGCCTTCTGTTTGGCATCTCTTTGCTTTTTGAAAGAGGAGGACCCTGGACCTGAGGGACCCAGTTCTTGTTTCTCCTTCTTCACTGTGGAGGGCAAGACGTGGAGCATCCGACCCTGTGCACACACACCATCCCCAGCAGGACGAAACAGCACTCTCCATCACAACGAACTTACTACATCACGTCACAGAGCTACTCGCACACACATTTCAACCAGAGCTGCTCACGCCAGGTATTGTCACACACCTGGAAGATGTGGCCGTCAAGCGCCGCCAAAGCCTGAACCGCGTGTTCCGGAATCACGTATGTGAGCAAGGCGAAGCCCTTGGGCTTCTTGGTCAGGCTGTCAATGGGGAAGTGCACCTCAGCCAGTGGGCCTGTTAACACACATGCCGCGAGTGTCAGCTTCTGGATGGTGCGAACCACCATCACAGAACCCAGGGTGGACACACGTACCGTACTTGGCGAAGACTTCCGACAGCTCCTGCTCGTTGCAGGTGTACGGCAGATTCCTCACAAATAGGCGACCCGACTCGGCCACGTCCTCCTCCTCCTCGTCCTCCTTCAGGGCTCGCTGGAAGCTCCTCTGCTGGCCACCTTTCTTCTCTGAGTCCACAAACCTTCTGCTGCCACCATTGGCACGGAACACCTCGATGTAACGCCTCCCTGTGCACAAAACAAGCAAAAAAACAAGGTAAATATGAGGAGAACTGAGCTAATTATAAAGTGGACTCTGTGGTGATTCAGGGTAAATGTGGGCCTCATCATTCAGTTATTGGTAAAAAGTGTGTTCACACCGTGAGGTATTTCACTTTTTAACTTGGTTATTTATCGGATCACTAATTCACAGCCTAGAGTTAAATATTATGTTCCTCTCACTCAAACTGTGACATAAACCAGTGCAGAGTTGTTACGCTATTTGTTTTTTGCAAGATTGAACTTAATTTCAATCGCATCTTCTGACTTTTGACAGAACTGCGACACGGCGGAGGTCAATTCTTTGGATTCCAACAAGTGGTTGATGCTTTGCACTGAATCGATGCCGACATTAGTTAACCTGAAAGTATAATTATACACTTTTGTATTATTATTCCTTAAAACTTCATTAGACTAATGACTTTATTCACGGAGAGGTAAAAACTTTCAAATAATTAATACTGTCTTTTAATGCCTGAATTGAAAACTCAATAATAAACACTGATCACTGTTATGGTGTATATTTATGTGTGTGTGGGGGAGGGGTGCAATGTGTGATAGCCCCCGCCCTGCCTACCCCACACACTGTGAGCGTGTTTGCTGTGATTTCCACAACCCCCCCGACGGGGTCCACCCACCCATGTAGTCTTTGTTCTTGCGAAGAGCCTTCTCCATCTCCTCCTCGGAGTGCAGGTCCACAAACACGTAGCCTAGCAACATGCAGAGACAGAGAGGCCTTTGTGAGTTTGGATCAAGACAAAAAGTTTGGATTATTACAGTCTGATGTGCTTTGTACTTTCAAGTTCCACCAGGTCTCACCCTGATCCTGAACACATCCTCTTCGACCAAATGTTTTTTTGACTCGCATTTAATATCGAATAAAAATTGTTCTGATAGTGTGTTTTTAAAAACACACAGTGACTTCTTAAACATTTTCAGTTTATTTTAATTGCATTTCCTTCATTTCTATTTTCTAAAATTCTTTTGCAGAGTTAAAGCCACCTGCATTTCCATGTCCAGGCATCAGAGGGCAGCTAAACACACCTGAACAAATTTCATCCCTAAATCTCAGGGGTCGGTTCTTTTCCATTTCTTTGAAAAATTGAAACACAGACAGGAAAGTACACCGTGTGACAGACTCTGCAGCAACCTGGGGGGCCTTTGCCTTGTCCACCAGCAGGATGTTGAAAATGTGTGAGGAGGGCACATGGACATCATACCTGTCTTGTTGCCGTGGGTGTTCCTCACAATGCGGATGGCGGCCGGCTTCAGCGGGGTCATGAACTCGCGCACTTGATTCTTGAAGAAAACAAAAAAAAGTATTAGTTACACAGTGTAGCAAAGCAGGTAAGATTCCAGAATGGAGAACAGAGGTCCAAGAAAGGGCCCCGCTGTTGGACCCCCGCCGAGAAGCTGCTCCACTAAAGCGCCCGGTTGTTTGAAAGGGTAACTGTGACTCTGGATCTGCCTTAAAATTACATGACACATCCCCATGGAGGGCATCAAAGTACCAAGTTCTCCACAATGAGGATACGACTTTTGGATACGACCTTGTGAAGGAATATCCGCAGGACGAGGGTGTGAGGGGTGAGCAGAGACCGCAGCGTCAAGGGTCAGCGGAACGCAGAAGCGGAGCAGAAGGCCCCATTTAATGAGCCAAAATGATTCGCCAGGATCCTGTGCCACCTGTCACTCACCTCTGTCACGTTGAAGGGAGCTCCCCGCAGCTTCACCGTAAAGTCCGTAGTGGGATCCACCTGCAAAAAACACGGCGGTGAGATAGACAAGGCGGACGATGACCTCCAGTGCAGGAGGGCTCAGCCACCCCCCTAAGCACAGTTCCCTTCTCTCAGCAGAAACATTCAATCACCATAACAAACTAAACTCAACGTCACTGTCTACATCTCACGTTCTCAGTAACTCCATCATTTGTTTGTTCCTAACTTTTCGCTATCGTGCCGGTGGATGGAAACAGTGGAAATGGCTGTGGAAGAACGTGGGGACCCAGTAAAAAGCAGGCTGTTCGCCACGACATTCATCCCCTTCGCAGGCTACTTTCCACTGATACGGGAGACACGGGGACCAACCTCTTGCTTCTTGTCCGTCTTGCCGTGTTGGTTCTTCTCATCGCCTCTCTTAGTCTTGGTCTTGCAGGCACCATCCTTGTCGCCGCTCTCGTAGGCACTGTCGGCATGCTGGACGGGAGCGAGCGGCTCCTCCCCGTCGCCCTCGTCGTCGCCGCACTCCTCTGGGTCTGTCCCCGTCCCTGTTACCACCTTAGTGCGCAGGTAGTCCATGTCGGAAAGGCTGGTCTTCAGCGCCTCCTTGGTGGCCCCTGCGGGAAGTGACTAAGGGTCATTCCCTGCTGAGGACGTGTTGTTCAGAGTTACAAACACACGCAAATGCCAACGTCCGCATGAGGGAATACAAGTCATTACTAATCATACAGAATTATAAATGATTAGATTTATGACTTATTAATTTTATAACCTTCTGAAAAAAGAACACTGCAGCTTGGTGGGCAGGGGCTAAGAATCCTCACTAGAAATGTGCTATATTTTCATACAGCATCCAATAAAATTAAGGATATGCGATAATTTGTATGTACTTACTGGTCAACTCCAGCGTGATACAAACATTTAAAAAATACAAAGGGGGGGGGTCTGCATGGATGAGAATTACAGATAAACATAACATTCATCGGTGTAGTATTTCTGAACAGTCATTAACATAAATTTCACCTGCTCAACCACATTTGGCTTCAACAGGTGATTTTGCCACAGTTAAATGCTACATAACTTTTTTTCATGGGGGGAAACATCTAACAATTGACATAATGAAAAGGAGAAAATAATACAATGATAAATGAAAAAATACCACCACTTAATAATCAACGTTTTTTCTTTAAGTGCATCATTCCTTTTTTTAAAAGGAGAGGGAGGATAATATGACATCTTTATATAATACTTGAGTCTAACTATATAACAGTACGTGATAAACAGTAAATGTTTCTTCGTGTCTCACAGGAATTTTGAAAACACAATCAATACGATAAACACACTGATGCAATAGCAACTACTCAATACTTACTCTCCTCCTCCTCCTCCTCCTCCTGATCTTCATCCTGGTCCAGTTCCTCATCTGACTCAGAGTCAAAGTTGAGGTAGTCATCTTTAGCACCTTTGTGCTTCACTTCATCCTTCTTCTTCTTCTTCTGTGGTGCAGTATGTGGGTCTGCTGCCTTAGACAGGGTATCGTCAGTCCACGTAGGAACCTGTGCCCGGTTTTGGTGGATGGTAAGGAACTCCTGGAAGCCTTGGTCCTGCTCCAGCTGAAGAAGAGCAAGTGAAAGGGACACTACTGACACCAGGGCACCGGTCTAGGTGGGCTTCCATCAGGACATCACAAGGAAAACAAAACCAGGCTGTAAGGGACTTTATATAGGAAAGGGTCTCAGTTACCGCTGTGAGAACTGAGGAGGACTTCTTCTTCTTCTTCTCTACCTTTTTCTTCTTCTCCTCCTGAAGGAACAGAGTTTACACGGTTTGTGGTTTTGCTCCGCAAGACCAGTAAGGTGACCAGTAAGGCCATGCGGCCGTGATCTCTGCCTGGGTCAGGAGTCCTGTCCTCTGTCCCCGCAATGATGTGCCAGAGATATGAGGGAGGGTCTGGGTTTCCACGACACACACACACACACACACACACACACACACACACACACACACACACACACACACACACACACACACACTGCACGCAGCTTGATTGAACACATTGACAAGAACAGTGCCGGCAAGAGAGAGGGTTGAGGATGTTACCTCCCGTGGCGTCTCCTCTTGGGCAGCCTTGGCCGGCTGGTGGGTGTGCTTGCTCCACGCTCTCACCTTGGTTGGGTCACCAAAGGATTTGCACTG
Source organism: Arapaima gigas (assembly GCA_900497675.1). NCBI lineage: Eukaryota > Metazoa > Chordata > Actinopteri > Osteoglossiformes > Osteoglossidae > Arapaima > Arapaima gigas. The sequence goes on along the minus strand of UFQX01000170.1, from coordinate 497,920 downwards.
TTCCACCTGCACCGCAAGGCCAGCACTTGTTAGACAGCACAGCAATTCAGCAGGCAGACGATGCCCGTGTGGATCACACACACGGCGCCTTCCCAGCCGGGTACGTTTGCATATACATACATTTTCAACATAACAGCACAACACTAAAGTAACACGGTCATGTGGGAAAATAACCGTACTATAAACTCCTGGGGCGACATGGTGCCCCACAGCACCTGAGCCGTTTGGATGTGGAGTTTGCATGAGTTTCCCCCCACAGTCCAGAGATTGTATTTCAAATTAACTGGTCACTCTACATTTCCCATAGTGTGTGTGGTCACCCTGTGATGGACCAGCATCCCACCCAGAGTGTAGTTGTGTAGTTTCACACCCTTGTGCCCAGTGATTGTGGGACAGACTCTAGACCACTGCAACCCCAACCAGGAAACTGCAGTTCTGGAAGGATGAAATAGATGGATGGATGGATAGATAAATAGAAAGATAGATAGATATAGATATAGATAATTTCCCCAATACCTCAACACTTAAAAAAATTCTGTGATCTTTAAATTTTTTTTCTCTCTGTTGTTCATTCATGTTCAAGAAAGCAGGGATTAGGAAGGTTAAAGCTCCAGTAAGTACTTTACAGTGTTGGACAGGAGATGGGGGGGGTCTATATCCAAGTGAGAAAAAGTCCCAAACAGCAGAAGGGTATAGAAAGACTAGTGTGACTGAGGTGCTTTTGGTTCAGAGAAGAAGGGCAACATCTGGGCAGAAGTGCTGTGCAATAAACGTCTCGTGAATCTATGACTCTGTCTCATATCGAAATTCCCAACACACCCCAATAGCCACAGGTTACATAACTGATGTGTGATATAAAAAAGTAACACCTTAATAAATAATTTACTTCAGGATGCATCATAGTGGCAAGATGGTGAGAGTAAAATCTTGATGTGCACTTGGGTGTGGATATGGATTATAGCGTGCATTTCAAAGGCTGATAATGAACACTGTTTGAGGGACAAATGTTATTTCCCCTTATTGTTTGAGTCCTGGTGGCCTAGTGTCACTTCCCTGAAGGGACAGTTTGAGACGTGACCACTCCGGGTGGGAAGGTGTACGTTACTCAATATTAAGGTGCCCGTTAATAGCAGAAAGGGGTACGGCAACTTGTGGGAAGGCTGTCCCTCACCGTGATCCTGGAGGTGTCCACGAAGCTCCTGTGGAAGTGCTGCAGTGCCCGCTCGGCCTCCACCTCCGTCCTGAAGCCCACGAAGGCGAACTGGCGGAATTTGCCCTCCTTGGTGAACTTGAGGACGCAGTCGGTGAGGGTCCCAAAAGCAGAGAACATGCCGCGGAGACGCTCCTCCTTCATCTGCAGCAACGTGCGGACAGAAGGGTCATTCAGGGACACAGGAGTCTACAGCAACACACACTGGACAACATGGGACACTGTGGTCACACTCTGAGCAGCCCTGACACACAATGGACACGCTGAGCACGTACTGGACAGACTAAAATCACAACACACGCGAAAAGCCAGTAAAAAGGAGCTCCCTGCTAAACAAAACAGTGATAAAACGCACTGACCCCCTTGGGGAGATTCTTCACTATAAGTCTCGACATTTTCCACAGCTGTACAGATTCCAAATAAGACAAAAGAATGGAAAGAAAACACGCGACACAACAAGCGTGGAAGCTTCAGGGCGCCGCCATCTTATCCCGTCTACGACTTCACGTGACGTAGCGTGATGCGTCATAAACGAGCGTCTCCCCCACAGTGCGGAATAAAGGAATTAAAGTAGCATAAATCAAATTGAAAATATAAATATACACAAATATAGTTATATAAAAACCCCTCTCCGACTGTAATACCCTTAATAAGGCTACTTACCGGAATTGATTCAGTAAGTTTTACCGTGCTGTGTAAATGGTTAAATCGCTATAAACTCGACTATTTAACACTGTAAGCCGTCTTGAAAAAAGCAAGTAAATAACAAAATCAAAACCCAAATTTTAAAACTTATTACCGTATCACCGCTTATTGCCCAGCCGAACTGTCGCGCCGCACTTGCAACGGTTCTCCTAAAGAGGGCGCCACATTCCGCAGAACACAGTCTGATGGCCCCAAACTGCCCTGCGCCGCACGAGAGCGTTTCATTGACCCCCGCTGCATCACTGCGTGTCTGTGACGCAGGAAAGTAGCTGCTCTTTCGTTCACGTAATAAACTAATAACTTTGGGAAGATCACTTTCTTTCCACCGTACAGCATTACGACTCTGTGTGGAGTTTGCGTTCTCCCAGTGTCTGTGTGGGATTCCTCCCACAGTCCGCAGACGTGTGTTTCAGCTTTGTCACTTTTGAGTTACCATAGTGTGTATGGGCGGATGGGTGGATGGATGGATAAACCTTTATTTTTCAATATTTTCAAGCCGCCTATTGGTTGTACGGCGACAATCGTCAGACGTTCAGCTGAGCTGAAGTACCTGAACTGGGTCAGGAAGCACCTCAAATGCTGTATTTCTCCAGGCAGGTTCATCCTCACTGACCTTCTCCACAGGCTGGGAGCAATGGATGATCATGTGTGTCTTTCCAGTTCTCATGTCCAGGAGCTGTGAGATTCAGCATCTTGCTGGGCCTCCATCCTCAGTTTTTCCAACGGTGCAGTTGTGACAGCTGGCCACGTGGCGTCGCTGGAGAGCACAGCACGCAGGGAGATCCAGGTCAAGGCAGGACAAAGAGAGTATGACTCAACAGCTCCTCTGTAATGGCAGAAGAGAAGGTCAGAACGATGCAACGCACCTAGAAGAGTAACTCAATCAAACCTACCTAACTGTACAAAATACCACCTGTCAGACAGCTGAGTGGTGCCATACAGGGAGGAGGTGAACAACCCAACCTGCCTGACCTTCCGGAACCACAGGATGTGCTGGATCCCACTTGGCCGTAGCTTTTAGATGCTTTACCGAAATTACTGTCTGAACCATAAGTCTCCCAGACTCGGTACGGTGCGCCAGGAGAAGGAGAAGCTGCAGGACGGCTTCCTCCTCTCCTTGTCGCAACAATCAACGCTGTTCCTCACATAGCAGAAGCAGAACCACCCTGATTTATACACTCCTGTGGCAGCGGTGCCTAGAGGAGCCCAGACCCCCGCGTGACACCAGACCGAACCACAGCCACGTAGCAGAAACACGGTGGGTCAAGTTCAAGGTTCGCCGCAGCGTGCAGCAAAACAAGCGTGAGAACGACAGGTAGTTTCTCCATGACCACACAGACAGACAAAAAACAGATGCCGACGCGGCAGGAAAGGAATTTAGGCAGATAGATGAAAGAAGATGATAAATAGATGAATAAATAAATTGATAGAAAATATATCAGTGCAACAGTCATGATGTGGAGATGATGCTGTGGTCGGCGGGGGTGGTAGTGATCAGTCCCTGTGCCTCAGCATAGGAAGAAGGAAGAGTGTTGTTGATGGAGATGTAGATAAGGTGCTAGAGAGGTGTAGATAAGGTCGATGAGGGCCTTCAGATAATAGCAAACACTGTGGTTTAGTTTAGCAACAGAGGTTTAGAACAGAAGGCAGTGAGTGAAAGTAACTGAGCATCGAGGAACTGAGGTGGAAGGTAGGAAGTAATGAAGGTGCTAAGAAGGTACTCCAACGGTAAGTCGGGATAGCAAGCGAGCAGATATGAATAACACTGCTGGAGCTGAGGTGTGTTCTCAAGAAGAGGCTTTTGTCTTTGAAGAGGACTGAGTGGCATAGGAGAAGGAGGAAAGCCAGGGCCAGAAAGTGGGGAACATTTTAGTGAGATCTTTTCTGGCACGCCAGGTGGCCACTGGTGTCGAAGCTCAATGGGCAGCTGATCTGCTCGAAGGAGGAAGGTGAGAACTGGAGCTGGAGCATTGAAGACAAAATTCAGCCTCAGGCATGATGGCAGTTCCCACCAAGTCTGCAACAAGGAGGACGGAACAAGCAATGGCAAACACTGTTGCTTAGGTTCTGGAGGATCTTGAAGGTCATCTGGAGGAGGGGCACAACTGCACAGCAGTGGAGGTACAGTGGAGTTTTTTCTCTGTTCACTGCCTGAGGCTCATTTTGACACAACATGGGGAAGATGCCATTAGAGAGGTTCCAAATCTCAATCTTGCTCTGGATTACAAGTGATTTCAGTTTGAGCCTCAGCCTGAGTAGGAGTGGTGGCTGTAGATGGCAGTAGATACATCAGGACTTTTGGGTGAGATTAAGAGGAGGGTGTATCGGTGCGGCATTCTGTCAAGATTTCTCTGGCTTCCGGTTCACAAAGTTCCAGTATCAACCGTAACCCTCCAACACCTCGAAGATTGAGCAGCATCACCTTCTGTCGTTAGGGTAATAAGCCTTGAAGCCTATCCTGTTCTTACCTTGCAGGTGCCTAGAAAAGAAGGAAAGTGTTGCTATATAGGGGCTCAGGTGATCCTAGGGTTGCTGGACCAGGAGACGAGGTAATGAGAAGATGGAAGTACAGCAGACTGGCAGGGTCCTGGCTTCAGCACAGTGGACCGGGGCAATGTTTGATCAGTACAGCAAGGTCCAGGGGAACAAGACACACGAGATGATAGAAGAGGAGATACATGAAGCAATGGAGGAGGAACGGAAGGCTGGCACGATTGGTTTCCAGCAGCAGGAAGCATGGAGAGCAAAAAGAACAAATTGACAGCTGGTCTCACTGGCACCAGTAGTACCTGCTGGCTAAGGAGGTCAGCATTTTGTGAAGGATAATGATAAAGTCAGGATCTTCTGGATTTCCAGGGCAAGGCTCCTGGTGATGGAGGGAGACTGGTTGACGTAAGGAGGCAGCTCAGGTTTCCTGGTCGCCACGATTGAGGCCAGACATTGTTTTCCTGCCAGCAGCTTTAAGCAAGTCATCCTTGGACTCACACTGCCATGGGAAGAATGAATGGAAGAAGGTTCTGAAATGCTGGGCCTGATCAAGCCTGGTTGCCTGGGGAAGGTCATTTGATGCTGAAGGACCCATTTCACACAGTGAGCTCAGGTTACATCACTGATGATGTGTCCATGTGCGTCGTAAAATGTATAAAAGTTTTTGATTCCTTGTCCCTGACAATTACTGAAATACTGGGCCTGGGAGCTGTTACTGGAGGTTTTGGTGATGGTGTCATTTTCAGCAGGGGATAGAGAACCTCCCGAGAATCTGGAGTGCTGTCACCACCTCAACAGAAAATGAATCTGAACCTTTTTACACACAATCTCATTCCAGGGTCTCCTCACAGCCGCGCCGGCCATCCTGCCGTGTCTCCCCCGGGGGGGTCAAGCAGGGCGCGGAGATGCAACACGGACTGTGATAAAAATGCTGCTGACTCATGCCAGCATCCTGCCAGCCCTGCCCCTCCTGTCCAAGGTGACTTCCCAGGGACCAGTGGCTTTAAATATAACCTGAGAGGTGGAGCTGACAGGCCTGAACTGCCCCTCTTCTTCATGATCCCTTGTCTTCTTCACGGAGCGACGTGACAATTTTGAACATGTACTGGAATGACCTCACCACTGCGGTTTGGGCTCTAACATCTTGTCTCTGACAGCGGTCATGGGTGATAGATCACACTTCTGTGTAATTTTGGATATCAGTTTCCTTGTGAGAATTTTTTTAAGAAGCCATAATGTCCCTGAAGATGGTGGAGCATCTGGGAAAGCCCACCGTTTTTACGGCTCTGTTGGAACTGAAGGGGCAGCAGATGGTGTAGTGGTTGGAGTCCCTGCTTTGAAGTCTGATGGGTTTGAATACAACCTCCTGCTGTAGTTCCCTTGACCACCTGCTGCGATAAAAACAGGGAAATGTACATTCTGAAGTGATTTAGAGAAAAGTATTAAATAAATGTGACTTATGCAAATGCTTGGGAAACAGTCTAATCATAATTACGACAAATGTCCAACTTATATGTAAGCAGGATTGCTGGGATCCAGTGACCATAGAGGATTTATGGTTTTAATATTTTACTTGTGCGTCTTATTATAGCTGATATTCTAAAGGGTGTAACAGCACTGCTCTGCCTGAGATCTGGACCAGTGTCCCGAAGCACCATTCTGGCCATCAGCCTCACCTCTGGCCGGTTTTGCCACATTGAGGAGCAGCACTGAGCCAAAGCACAACAGTGTGGAACTTAAACACACACATTATGAGATCTGAAACTTCAGATAAACCCCACCTTATTTCTGCTGGATTCAACATTTGAGCAACGTCTCAGCACCTTCAGGAGCTCCGTGCAGAACCTATGCCATTGTGTGTGGTTTTTTCTTTTGGCTAAAATGCTCTGTCTCTCCCCATGTCCCCAAGGTAATGTGGTCTTCACCGTCTGGGAGGTTTGCAGATTTGGCACGACACCGGGGATTCCCCCCCCCCCAGGTCTTCATATATGAAGACAAATGCAGCCTGGGGCGGCACAACAATATTCTCCTGATGATATAATTAAACCTAAAATAGCAACATGAGCTGAAGTTCTGCCGCTAATCACTTTACTGTCCTTTTTAGATTAGAAGTGTAAAATACCGAACTCCATTTTGTAAGTTCATATCGTTCAGATTTTGGGACAAGATGGCATGTAAATCAGGTTGCAGTGGCAAAACAAAATGAGACATAAATATTCCAGAAATATCTGTATCTATAGAGTTCAGTCTCTATTTGTTTGCAAAGTGAGGATTTTGTATAATTAAACACACAAACACAGACGGTGCTAAACACATTACTGACATGTGCTTTCAGGCAGCTCCCTGCTAATTTGACAGGATAAAGACACACAGGCCACATCATAACACACACATTTAATACATAGCATTACATATGACAAGTTTGAACCGTTCAGAAACAGTTTTACTGTTATACACTTGTCTCCATTATATTACACTAGCTGTGTTACCCGGAGTAACAACTCATTATATAATCACCAAACTGTTGTACCATTTGGCTGTAATAATGTGCACAAANTTGTCATGGGAACCAGAGTGGAATGGGAACCACTCCTCTGCAGTGACTGTATCTGGAAACATGACATTAATTCTACTGATGTTCAGAGCAGGAAAAACGTTCAGTGGCTGCAGTGATGTGAAAGGATAAGGCGTGTGTGTGTGTGTGTGTGTGTGTGTGTGTGTGTGTGTGTGTGTGTGTGTGTGTGTGTGTGTGCGTGTGTGTGTGTAGAGTGAGAAAATCCGTCCTTGTGTTGTATGTTAGCATGTGTAGCATGTGTTTACAGTCTGCTTGATGTCCTATACTCCCACTTTTCCAGGACTGGTCAGAGATCGAATTTTAAGTTTTCAAGATAGTAATAGTAGTTTTTAGCAGTTTAATGAACTTGACTTTCCAAAAACCTCACATACAGTGAGAAGCACCTGTGAGCCAAATTTCAAGTCTGTGGCTTGAAAAACAAAACCGTGCATCGAGAACAAACAAACAGACAGACGGACAGACAGAAACTGAGGTTCATGTACGGAAATGCAACACCAGCCCACAGTCCCCCAACTAGAGGCGCCCTTAAGTAGTGTGGGATGTTGGGATGACAATAATTTTATGTGCATTTTAAAATGTCCCAACAAGATCATATTTTGATACATTATGATTTATTCTGTAAAAATACATACTTAATACGCTCACATTTTCCCTCACCTGTAGCTCCAGGCAGCCAACCTCGCCGTTATTAGAGCTGACAATCCAAGTAAGGGCACACGAGGACAGAGCGCCAGCGTCACCGGCCACGCAGGGGTCTTCTTCTGTGAGATTCACATCTGTAACTGGCTCCGATGCACCGGTTGCTGCTGCGCAGAACAGGGCTGTAAAACATTCAATGCATTACCGCAGCCCTTCAACCACAGCAACTCCAGTGTCACCAAGAGAAAAGGTCATAAATCTGGACCATCCCACCCGTCCTGAACCCACGTCTGAACAGCCCGGACACTGGGAGGTGGCAGCGCTTCTCACAAGGCCACCGTGTCACTCTGTTTCAATTCTACACGTCTGTAATTAGCATATGTGTGTGCGTGTGTCCGTGTGGTCACCCTGGGATGGACTAGCATCCCATCCAGGGCCCATTTCACCACCTAGCACCCTCTGCTCCCAGGACGGGGCTCCAGACTGCCATGACCCTGCTCAAGATAAGTGGTTCATGATAATGGATGGATGTTTGTAATAAGTATGATGCTTATTGTTTATTTTTCTGGCACGTTTGTCCAAAGTGATCTACAGGGATCGGCTAAACAAGCCAAAACAGTTCTTATCGGGGTGCAAGACAACAACCAGCTGATGTCAGTCGTGGGGGAAGTAGCACTGCAACCAACACGGCCAATCGATCTAAATATTCCTTATCACAGAGGAACCCAGTGCTGGTGATCAAAACCGGAAGAACAAATGCAGCTGTTCTGCCATTATTAAGAAATAAGCTGTGCAGGAAGAGAAACAAACAAAGCAAAAAACTCCCTGAGGAAGTTTGAAAAAACAAACCTCTGGGGATCCAAGTACCAGTGGTCAGATATGGAAAAGTGCGTGAGACAGGATCAGAAACCGTGCAGCCAAGCTGAGAACAACGACAGTGACGTGAATTCTGTCGCCTTTAAAGTCGCTTTTAATTATCCGGGTGGCTGTTAAATCGTACATCACCTTTCTGCTCAGCATATTTTTACCTGCTGGCAAATGTGATCTATTTCACTCGCAAACACAGAGATGCAGCTTTGCACAAATCTTAAATCCAAAACATCATCCATGCTACCATGACTCAACATTTCACACGGAGAATCTGACTCCTACAAGCTTCCAGCTGTGCAGAATCCCACCAGAAGCCCCTTCTTCACTTCACTGCGCCTTTCTTAAACACCCAGCTCTTACTGTCTCTTCTTCTGCATCCAAAAAGCTCCAGTGTGGAGCTGAAGTGGAACCAGATATGATTTAAAACGTGAAAGGCTTCTTGCCTCAACCTGTAAAGAAGAGATTAAACATTTCCAGCTATAATCTGTCAGCACAGTGTCACGTGAAGGAATATAATAAAATATTTGCAGAGTCATTGAACTCAATGTGATGACTCATCACTACCACCGCCGTCCACCTCGCAAGGTTTTCACTCAAACTTCATGAGTCCAAGATAACATTAATTCATTCGCTGCACCATCTCTACATTTCTTCCCACCTTTGAAAACTGAGACCAGCCAATAATTTCTTATTGCACCTTATTGATTGTAGATGGGAAACAAATAACTGCGTACAACTGAGACACCTTGCGGTCAAAGTCTGACACCTTAATCTATTGACACATTTCCTCAGCAACAGAGGAAGCGGGACGGACACTCGACGAGCTGAGTACGCCAGAATGACATCTTTTTAAAGCAAGATAACCGATTAAAGAAAATTAAAACGTCTGCAGTGACGAAGCTGCCGACTGAAGCGTTCTGGTGAGGAAAAGGCTGACTGCTCTCTGGTCTCCGGAGACCACGGCCTGCATCCTGCGTCCTGCGTCTGCCAGCATTCCTGCTGCAATAGCCTTTCCAAGCATCAGCAAGACGCAGAGCGCCGCTCCAGACGCACGACTAGCGCATCTGCGCGAAAACGCAGTGCTGCTCTCGGCTGCACCAGAGGAGCAGCGCCGTGCTTCTGCTCCATACGTTCCTCACAGCTACAAAGACAGTTTTGCACTTTTCTGACCCGTTGGTTAAAAGCAGTGAGCGTTCATAAATGGAGTCACTGATATCAATATCTGATAATAGCTGACATTTCATCTGTTAGTTGTTTACAGCTGTATTTCTCCACAATCCTATTTGGCCACAATCTTTGCCTTGGACTTCTTGGCATATCAAGAAGAAATTGATTGAAATGCATAACATAACATGAAGTTTTGTACGGATTAATTATTTGGACCCCCAGTGGTGGCAAATCCACCGTGGAGCTGCACCCCCTCCTCAGGTGGGATGTGTCTGTTGTCCCACAAGACACTTTTCATTACAGCCAGTCATTTCCATCTAATAAAAGCAGAAAGTCAGCATAATTCATGAGGGACTAATGGAAAGACATTTAAAACACTGTTTCTAGGTTCATGTGCTGTCAACACACACTGGACAGCATAGGGACTGGTCACTACCGCCACTGACCACCTCCTGCTGTGTCAGTCACTACCACCACCACTGACTGCCTCCCACTGTGTCACTGTCACTACCACCACTACTGACCACCTCCCACTGTGTCACTGTCACTACCACCACCACTGACCGCCTCCCACTGTGTCACTACCACCACTGACCACCTCCCACTGTGTCACTTCCACAACCAAACTGATTGTTTTTTTCCGGACTTGAGCTCTCACATCTTATCGCCTGACAGGAATGGTAGTTTCAGGCAGACGCTTCCCAACTTTTACCTTTAACTTCATTGACAGGCAGTAACATATAGAGCCACTGATAATGTCAGGTTGTTGGATGATTCTAAAGACTTTTTAAAAGGTCTGTTTTCTCCCTGGAAACAGCGACATGGAGAAAACTTGTAATAAATACGAGCAACATAAGAATAAGCAGCATCAGTATTTGCAGTAGAGCTCAGAAAAATTGGGGGGGGGGTGGCCTACTAAACCACGACGGGGGGTGGGGGGGTTGGACAAGACTGGACAAGATTTTGACCAACACACCTGCATACACTCACAGGCTGGGCATGTAAATCAAACACACAGCATTTCATTGTCGACAAGATGCTTCAGTGGACAAGGATCCTACTCAGCCGTTGCCATTTAAAAACATGAAAACATTATTATCCTGTCATGATGTGTATGTGTGTGTGTGGGTCTGCCTGTGTCTGATTGAACAGCCTTTACACCTGAAATTTCCTCAGGCTGTTTTTGAGCTCTGTGTGACACCACCATCATCATTATTATTATTATTATTATTATTATTATTCCTCAGCTTACGGGGACAAGCGATTCCAAGGAGCTGATGACAGATTTGGATGGAAAAGCCTCGAAACAGAGACATATAGAGTCATTTAACAATTCGTTCATTGGACTAACAGAAGACACAAAGGCGCTGTTCGGGCGCGCGCTCCGTACCCGCGGTGGACGGAGGAAAGTTGAAGAAGCGACAAGTTGTGAATGGCAGGGGGTGGGTGTATGGGGGGGGGGGTGACGCGCGCTCTGCTCGCTCTTGTATAAAAGGGCGCTCGGGCGGTCGCTTTGCCGCAGTGCCCGTCACCTCCTCGGCGGAGTCATGAGCTACACACTGGACAGCCTGTACGGCACCGCAGCCTACCGCAAGGCTCTGGGCGAGCCCGGCCGCAACGCGCCCCGGCAGTCGGCCTCCCTGGGCTCCTCCAGCGGCTTCCACTCGCACTCGTGGTCCCGGGGCTCCACGAGCTCCTCTTACCGCCGCAGCCAGGTGTCCTCCGCCGACAGCCTCGAGTCCTTCAACGGAGACATGCGCTCCCGCAACGAGAAGGAGATGCTGCAGGCGCTCAACGACCGCTTCGCGGGCTACATCGACAAGGTGCGTCACCTGGAGCTGCAGAACAAGAACCTGGAGGCGGAGGCGGCGGCGCTGCGTCAGAGCCAGGCGGGCCGCGCCGCCGTGGGCGAGCTGTACGAGCGTGAGATCGGCGAGCTGCGCGGCCTCGTGCTGCAGCTGAGCCGCGAGAAGGCGGAGGTGCAGCTCGAGCAGGAGCACATCGAGGAGGACGTGCAGCACCTGAAGCAGCGGCTCGAGGACGAGGCTCGCGCCAGGGAGGAGCTGGAGGCCGCCATCCGCGCCATGGCCAAGTACGTGGACGAGTCCGGCTTGGCGCGCCTGGAGCTCGACAAGAAGCTGCAGTCGCTGCAGGAGGAGGCCGCCTTCCTCAAGAAGAACCACGAGGAGGAGGTCGGCGAGCTCCTGGCGCAGATCCAGGGCGCGCAGGTCACCTTCGAGGTGCGCGACGCGCTCAAGGCCGACGTGACCAGCGCCCTGCGGGAGATCCGCGCGCAGCTCGACGGCCACGCGTCCAAGAGCGCCGTGCAGGCGGAGGAGTGGTTCAAAGGTGGGTGTGCGCGCTCGGGGGAGCGACACGGGTGCGAGCGGCGCGCTCTCCGTGGTGCTGAGGGCGCGGGGACAGCGGTGGCAAACACGCTCGCGCAACTTAGACCAGCTCGTGTTTAACTTCTCTGCGGTCCGAACACACTTTTCACCCGCGCTTCTCTTCACGGCCCAGCAGAAAAGAGTAAGTTAAGGTAACGACACCACCGAGCAGCGTCTCGCTGCCATCTAACTATTTTCTCCTGCTGGTAAATAGTCCGTCATTTCTTTTTTAAACCTTCCCTGACGTTACTGGCTGGGGTCTCGCGCACATAGCAGCGGAGAAGCTGACAACGCCAATGTGATGCGATACACGAGTATAACAGGGAAAAAACAACATCTTTTTAACGCCGTGGAAGTGGGTAAACAGGCAGGGGGGGCCGAATTAGGGGGGCGGCACTTGCGGTGACACCCGAGTGGCGACCGTCAGAGCAGCACATGGACAAAGTGAGGCGACGCGCTGAGTCGCGTGCCCGTCGCCCGTGTCCGCGGCAGGCTGAGCGGGAGCGCGCCTCCGCAGTGCAGCAACTGCCACGACTGCAGCGACCCCCCAGCTGCTCTGGAACTTTCTTCGCCTGCACTTTGCGGTAACATGAACACCTGTGTCGCATTCAGGTTTTTTTAAGGAGGCAAGACGTAAAGCTGCAGCGGGGTACTAAGTCGGACGCCCCCCCCCCCAAGCGCCAAGCCTGTAGAATGTTGGGTGACAACAGGTGAAAATATTGAATAAATATCCGGGCTCTTTCCTCTGCGCGCTCCCGTTTGCATCAGCCGGGGGCGGACAGACGTTAACGTGCCGCAGCCTCCATTACCTCCGTGTGTCAGGTGGGGGGGCACAATCCCCCTTTAACTTAACCCCCCACGGTGGATAGACATATAACTATTTACATACATGCAGCAGCGGTGCGTCACAGGACCCACAATGCAATGCTGCTGTGTAACTGTAAATAGTTGTGCCCTGTTGTAGCGCAGTGTTATACGGGGGGCTGCCGACCCCCCATTGCTTGACATGTTGGACAGTCCTCGGAACGGGCGGGTCGAGGCATCTCCTGGTGCCGCAGTGTATTTTAGGGGGGCGTCAAGAAAATATCCACCCTCTGGGCTAAATATTTGGGTGTCGCCTCTGAAAACCTGCTCCGTAATAAAGAAACCACAGGACAAGTGACGCTTTGGGGGGGGCAGTGATGCTCAGGCCCGTGAGTCAGCAGTGATGCCATGATGCTGCAGGAACCTCTTCACCCCGCCTTACACCCCCCCCCCCCCCCCCCCCCCCCCCCCCCCCTCTTTTTTTTT
>UFQX01000170.1:457324-484565 GCA_900497675.1 Arapaima gigas | reverse complement strand
TTCCCCCCCCCCCCCCCCCCGACACTCTACTCCGTTTTTACATTTATTGTATCAACCTTTACTTTTACTTCAGCTGATGTGAAGGTTACAGCATCAGACAGAGAACATTACAGTGATTTACTCACCTTTACTGCAGTTGTACTTTAACACGGGGACTATATTCAGTCCAACAACTTTGAATCTGTATTATTACAGTTTTAATCACTACGCCACCTGCTGGCTCACGACTTACTACTAAAAATAACAACTTTCATGAGGACCAGTGATTGGGTTCACTGTCCACAACTGACTGTAAAAGAACATTTGTTCTCTGACTGCTTGAAACTTCTGGAATGATAAAGTTTAATCCACATAAAAAACACATAAGAAGTTATTCAGAGGTGAACTGCATATCCTGCCCTGTGTGAAGGGGCGCGTGCTACTTCTCCGCTTCTCATTCATTTCTGTTCCTGTACCTGACAATAGGGGGAGCCCTGGGTACCGCCGCCCGGCCAGGCAGCCGCAGGGTGAGACTGGGAATTTAGTCGTAGTGGGTGTGTCCATGCATGTGTGTTGTGTATTGCAAGTGTGTGGGTCTGCCTGTGTCTGGTTGAACACACATGTAGGAGCGTGTTAGGGCTCCACACACACAGACACACACACACACTCTGTAGCATATATCAGCATTATAGAGAGGTAGCAGAGAGCAGTTTGGAAGCAACTGAGAGAAGTTCGCTGAAGGACAAAGGTGGTCTGAGGGGTTTTGGGAGATGAAAAAAAGGAAACACAATGCATGTCATTTCTACATGATCTCATAAATGTTTTTGTTATGTTGTACATGCCTGTAAGGAAAGGGGTGTATGTGTGACCCGCCGTGTGTGTTGTGTGTAAGTGTGTTTGTGTGTTTGTTTGTGTGTGCGTGTGTGCGTGTGTGTGTGTGTGTGTGTAGCATGTGTGTTGTGGTGCTGCATGGTGTGTAAACCCAGACTGTGAATATAAAGAAGGATCCAACCAAGCCTCTCGACAAAGCAGATCCTGTTTTACAACTGTCAAACTTGCCCGTTTCCCACCTATTTACAGCATGTAGTGTATTTCTTACTTTACAGTGAACTGCATACACTTGACAGGGGGTGGGGGGGGTGTTGTTAGCATTCAGCACAGAGGACTGTCAGCGTGACATACGAGTGAAACGGGAGAACTTTACGCATTTCTAGAGAAGGTCCGTGGTAACCAGTTGTTGAAAATGCGAAACAGAATAATAAGTCGCACCAGAGAGCTAAATTTCTCCAGGAGAAACAGGGCTGCGATCCGGAGGTGACGTCACGTCGTCCCGACGCCTGAGCCCTAAAATGGCGAGCTGTTTGTCTCCACGCTTTTACACGCGTGTTCAGCACATAACAAGTAAGAGGTTACGCTCACTTCGCAAACTCTGAAGTGGAGCAGAGAAAAAGCCGAGTCGCCTCGATTATAAGGACCCGGTTTCCTACACTGGCGTTTCGCGCAGCAGCCGCCTTCCCAACACACACTGGTTAAGGTGGAGCAGACGAAGCAGGCAGTGCATGACCTGCGGCTGTGTCGCCCGGCAGTGCGCGTGGAGAAGCTGTCGGAGGCGGCGCGCTTCAACAGCGACGCCATCCGCAGCGTGCAGGATGAGATCTCAGAGCACCGGCGGCAGCTGCAGTCCCGCACCGTCGAGCTGGAGACGCTGAAGGGAACCAAGGAGTCCCTGGAGAGGCAGCGCGGCGAGATCGAGGACCGTCACCATAGCGACGTGGCATCCCTGCAGGCAAGCCGCGGCGCTTTCCGAAAGGGGTTAAACATACGATTAAAGCGCACAGTGGGGTTTATACTCATAACCGCTTTGTCTTGGTTTGGTGCCAAATACTTGAAAATGATTGTCTGTTGATTATTGAAAATTAATGTCTTACTATTTTATTGTTCACTTGTTAGCAGCAATCAGGTCGAGATGTCGTCTCTCATGCTGCGTGTGCTTTCTACAGGAGACCATCCACCAGCTGGACATGGAGCTGAAGAACACAAAGTGGGAGATGGCCACTCAGCTGAGGGAGTACCAGGACCTGCTGAACGTAAAAATGGCACTGGACATCGAGATCGCGGCTTACAGGCAAGTGCTCCTCTTCGCCTGAATGTCGCTGAGGCGCCATTACGGAATGCAAAACCCGACTTTCCTCTTGTTTTTCCTAACAGGAAGCTGCTCGAGGGAGAAGAGACGAGGTTTACTTCTGGATTGGGCCCCTACTCCTACATTGACAGCACCACAAAGATCTCCGCTCACATTAAGGTGAAATCTGAGGAGATCTCAGACACCGTCATTCTAGAAGAACAGACGGATGAGACTCAGGTGACAGAGGAGGTGACTGAAAATGGTGAGGAGGGAGAAAAAGAGGGAGAGGAAGCAGTGGAGGGCGAGGGAGCAGGAGAAGGTGAAGCCGAGGAAGAAGGAGCAGGAGAGGGGGAAGGGGAAGGTGAGGAAGAAGCAAAGGAAGGGGAAGAAGAGAAGGGAGCCGAGGAAGCAGCAGAGGAAGAGGCAGGAGAAGAGACTGAGGACAAGGCTGAGGAGGACACCAAGACGGCAGGTGGAGGAGAGGAAGTGGAATCCAAGTCACCTCCAAAGCCCAAGTCACCGGCTAAATCCCCAGTGGCACCATCGAAACCACCAGTAGAGAAGTCCCCAGAACCCAAATCACCTGCTAAATCTCCAGAATCCAAGTCCCCTGCCGAGCCCAAGTCGCCTGCCAAGTCCCCCGAGTCCAAGTCACCTGCAGCAAAATCACCGGAGCCCAAGTCTCCTGACACAAAGGTAGCTGAATCTAAGCCCCCAGCTGACAAATCACTCACAGACGAGACTCCCGAATCAAAATCCCCTGGAAAGAAGTCTCCAGAAGCCAAGTCTCCGGCGCCCAAGTCCCCTGCTCACGAGACACCCGAGTCGAAATCTCCGGCATCCAAGTCGCCAGCCCCGAAGTCCCCAGAATCTAAATCTCCTGCAGAAGATAAGGCCAAATCTCCTACCCAGGAGAAGCCCAAGGCTCCTCCAGAGGAGAAGACCAAACCAGCAGCCCCGAAGGAGGCTGCCAAGCCAGAAAAGGAGGACAAGCCAACTGAGCAGCCGCAGCCACCCAAGGAGGAAGCCAAGAAGGAGCCAGAGGCTAAGGTGGAGGCCAAGGCCGAGAGCAAAGCAAAGGAGGCAGAGCCTGAGAAGAAGCCCGAGGTGAAGAAAGAAAAGGAAGAGGCTAAGAAGGAGACCAAGCCTGAGGAGCCTCCCAAGAAAGAAGAGGCCCCCAAAGCCCCAGCCAAGTCTGCAGAAGAGAAGGCCCCCCCCAAGGCCTCACCTAAAGAGGAACCTGTCGCTGTTAAGAAGGAGGAGGAAAAGCCAGCGCCTCCAAAAGGAGACGAGAAAACGGCTAAGGTGGAGGAGAAGCCGAAGGCGGAGGTGAAGCCCGCTCAGAAGCCCGAGGAAAAACCAGAGCCCAAGAAGGAGGAGAAGAAACCTGAGCCTAAGAAGGAGGAGAAGCCCCAAGCAGAGGAGAAAGAAAAGGAAGCCCCAAAAGCAGCTGCTAAGGAGACTCCTGGCGCCAAAACGGAGAAAGCCGAAAAGTCCTCCAGCACGGACACCAAGGAGGCCAAGGCGACGGAGGAGAAAGCGAAAAAGTGAACGGGCTGGACGCGGTGACACGGCAGCTGACGCCAAAGAGCACGCGGGGGTCGGGGGGGAGAAAGACACTAACAACCCAAACAGCCTTTTTTTCAACACAGGTGGCCGAAGAAAGCAAGACAAGTAAGCAAGCAATAGCGTATCTGTAGCTAATAATCCACGTGGCGGCCAAACATGTTATGACAGCTTATATATACGAGTGTAGCGAATGCAGGATGCTTTTCTCACACCTGAATGTGACGACTGCCCTAACTTATAAGTGCATTTAACAAACTTAAAGCTGAACGACGGTGTCGGCGAACAAGTCTCAACAGTAGCTTTTCAGACGTACAAGTGAGACCGTGGTCACGTAAATATGTATAGTTACCAATATATTTGCTAATTTACACAGAAAAAAGCGAGAGAGAGTGTGACGAAATGCTTGTTGTGCACCTTACAGTGTCATGTCACTTAAAGCACCGAGGCCACACGTGTGTGTACCGTCGGCTGTGTTCGCTGCTGAGACCCTGCAATAACGTCCAATAAAAGGCGAAAAACAGGTGGATTTGTCTGGTTTTCTGTGCCGCTTGTCGGTTCTCGGAGGGGGTTCTGGGGAGGCGCGTCGGTGCTGCAGTGCGGCTCAAGTCGGCGGCGTCTAATAAATAATTCAGGCCGTGAATAATAACCTGCAGTGATTCCAACAAAAAAAAAAAGAGATCAGAGCTCTTCAGCTGTGTGGTTGTTCAGGTCCCACTTTAGCTGCTTCACAAAATAATCCATCAGCATCATGAGCAAAAAAAGAGGAGATAAATATAAAACCTAAAAATAGCTGCACTGCAGTGGAACTGTGCGGAGATCGGGCGAACAAAGCACAGCCGCCCGTCCCGCGGCCCACCGCGGCGACCTCACACCTCACGGGATGCGAACGTCTCGTTCATCTCTGCTACTGCGGAGAATGTCAACAACCCTGTGGACTATATGTGGAAGAAACCGCTACTGTAGTTTGGGGGGTGGGGGGGGGCAACATGGAGCTACTTCACTGTGGTGAAAACAGCAGCACTAGGAGAACTTCACCCGACTCCTTTGGAATCAGGTCTGCTGCCCCACAAAGAACCCCTCTCAGAACATCTACACGCACAAACCTACAGCTTCCAGCTGCTTCTTCAGGTGCCATGGGGGGGCAGGGAGGTCAGTACATAATCCTGACAACAGCGGATTTACTCAGTGCTGCTCAAACCGCCCAGACTGGCCGAGTTGCCGGGGGCGACGGCGAGCGAAAGGTAGAAAGGAGAAAAGTAATAAAACAAAAATCATCAGACTGGTCACTAACGTGTGCAGCGCCGTCACATATTTTATACATTTCGACTCCATTTTGTTGTAAAAAGTTTATTTGCGCACATATTACAACTACTGTTTCTCCGGAACACCCCCCGCCCCCAGGGCGCCACTGCTGCAAACTGTTATTACCTCACATCACCCCCCCAGGCTTTTCTGATGGGACAGAAAAAAAAGTGATGCACGTATCAGCTTTGGTGTGGAGATGTTGAGATGTAGCAGCTACCAGCTCCCATGTTTTGCCGCTGGGGGTCTGTTGCAGGTATCATGGGAAGGAGGACCTTCAACTGTCTGCATTTAGTATGAGGCACACGTGTGTGTTGGGGGCTCCCCCCCCTGCAAAGGTCGACCACACAGATGGTGTGACGTGCAGGGAGTCATAAATTATACTGCATCCAACTTACATTCCTTTTAAACTTGTTGCATTTGGGACACATTAATGTGCGCAGCAGTGTGTGTGTGTGTGTCAGTCTCACGCTCAGGCACCTCAGTGATCGTGACACATGCTGTGTGACAAGTGTTTCCAAGCCATATTTCAAAGGGAAAATTTGAGAGAACAAAGAGCCTGTAGTGTAAGGAACTTGACTCCACAAAACCTCAGTGAGGGTGAGAAGTACCTGCTGGTCAAATTTCAACTCTGAGCCTTAAACAATAAAGCTTTACTGACGCATAAAGAACCCTTTTGGCTCAAAGGTCATTTCTCCTAAAATAAGATGCAAAACTCCTCCTGAAAATACGTTTCATGACGTTTCTTTCTTCCCAAGTCTTAGATACCTGGTTTTGAAATGTAGGCGCTGGAGAAGTTTTCATTACGGTGATTTAAGCCAAAAGAAATCTTTTTAAGATGAGGATTCAAACGTGTGTCACCGCGAAGGTGATTCAAACCAGAATGTGGCAAATGCAGCACATCCAGGTACAACACCAAAGAGCTGCAAGTCCCCCAGTTTTAGTTCAAACTTCAACGCCCTTCGTGCTGAGGGAACATTTTAGGACGTTTGCTGCTCACAGTTCATCTTCCTGCGAAAGGAGTGGGACCCCCAGCAGGCTGCAGACAACCTGGACTCTACATGCTGGCAGCTGTACAGCTCAGGAGATCTTTCAAACGCACCGTCCGGATATCATAAGCTCTCCTCACTAGGAACCAAAAGCAAAAGTTCCAAGTCTGTAAAGGACCGGCAACTGAACGCTTAAAAAGAAAGGAAAAAACTAAAATAAATCTTCTGAAGTTATTTTTAGTAATTTTTGGATCAAAGCAGCAAAGGAAATGAATAAAAATGTCAAAATTCTTTCTGGGAAGCAGTGAAGGGACTCAGAACCCAGAAAATGCCCCCCCCCACCCCCACTTAAGCTGTGACCCCCCCCCCACCCCCATCCTTTAAACACATTATACCCCCCATATGGACCTTTAAAAGGACACTAGCGGCGCGCTGGTTGGTCTGGCTCAAACTGTGGTACTATTACAGTGTTTACTGCATCTCTTCAAACTTCTGTTTCCTGCAGGCAATTCCACATAAAACAGCTGCTGGAACAACGTTGGAAAACGAAGCTGACAAGGAGATGTATGTGTGTGTGTGTGTGTGTGTGTGTGTGTGTGTGTGTGTGTGTGTGTGTGTGTGTGTGTGTGTGTGTGTGTGTACACGTGTACTGGATGGATGAGGAGCACTGCTTGCGGTCGGGGCCTTCGGGACGCAGCGCAGCAGAACCTCTCTGTCCGGCTCGGCTCTGGGTTTCGGTGACTCAGCAGGACCAGGACACGGTGACGTTAGTGTCGAGCGACGGCGACTTATTTTTAGAGGCTGTGGTCAGTCTTCTTGTATCTGAGCACCGAGTGAAAGGGAGGCTCATGGAGGGGGGACTACAGCAGCAGCCCTGGATGAATGAGTGAGCGACAGGGTGGATAAAGGAGTGAAGGAAAGGAAGTGACGATGGAGTAAAGCAGCGGCGAACGGGAACAGAGGTGCCACTTGTCACACAGTACACACTCAACTCGTAGTGACAAAACACACCGGCCTTTATTGTCCAAACTATGAATTCGGTGACAGTGAATGTAAAAAAAGTGTCAGGGTTGGGGAGGGACACTGCAGAGGAGGAGCACATAGGGCTAGTTGGGATATGGAGCCTCTCCCAGTCAACACACACACACACACACACACACACACACACACACACACACACACACACACACACACAGAGCACTTCCAGCTCAGCGGTGGCTGAAGAAGCCCTGAGGATGGTTGTACTTGAAGGGCTTCAGCCGGTTTGGACCCCTGGAACAAGGAGAAGAGCAGGTTTCATATTCCTTCTTCTTCCACACACACCGTCCACAGAACAACCTCCACATGTGGGTGTTTTACAGCTTAAACGTCTACATCCTACCTAATGAGGAAACACTGTTGACGCAGCTTCTCTGACACCAAGACAACCACAGCTGCAAAACGTCACTGTTTTTACTTCATTTGCCACGTCCTTCCACCTCAGCAGTAAACTGTTGCTTGGTGGAGGGTTAACAGTATAAACCTCACAGCTGCTGTACATAATAAGCAAGTGTCTGTACCTAAAACTAGTGTGAAACGTGCTTTTTTCCATCTGAGTTGCACGTTGCTCTGAGGCAAACATCTGCTAAAGGAATAAATGCAAGTGTGCACACGAGTACATGCGAGAGAACACACACAGACAGACAGAGCTGGATGTGTGTGGGTGGGGGGGGTTATACCTCACAGTGCGCAGACACATTTTCTCACGAGGGAACTCGCGGGGACCCTCGACGCTGTCGTCCTGCCGTTCCGTCTCCAGGTAAACGTCCAGACACAGGCAGAGACGCTGCAGCTGGTTCGTGAGCAGCTGGTAACCCGGACGCGGTCCGAGCAGCTCGGCCCTGAACACATTCACCTCGCTTTCCATGGCCTTTAAGGCAAACACACACACACACACAGAGAGAGAGAGAGATGAAGTGAAAGCGAACTCAGGAAAGAAGTTTGATTATGTTTAATATGTCGATGTGTCACTGTGCGAGAGAGTGAAGGGGACACTCGAGGACAGCGTACCCGCAGATTGTCGTCTGTCCTGCCGCTGCGCTCTCCTTTCCACTTGAGCGAAAGAGCAAACAGGGGGGTGACCTCAGGGTAGCGGGGGTTCAGCACGACTGCCGCCTGCAGGCACGCTGGGGGGGTTGGAGGGGGGGTGAGTGAAGACCCCGTGTAGCCCATGTGGAGACCCGCACCCTCACTCAGACAGCACTCACCTGTGCCTCTCTCCACCACTGCCAGGAAGAAGAGGTCTGTGTCCTGGGCCAGGCCGGCACGCGTCACATGCTGGGTGAACGGCAGCTCCTGTCGGGTGCAGAAACCCCCCCGTGGTCAGCTGCACACGGTCTTGCTGCTGTCAGCCAGCCTCACCTGTACTCCCCCACATCCTGAGTCCATCTTTAGCTAGCGCGTACTGGCCAGAAGCAGTGCTCACCACGTATTCCTGGTAGGTGATGGTGGTCCAGCGAGCCAGGCGTGACACCACCTTGGCAGGGAAAAGATGCTGGCACTCGCTGGACACCGGCACGATGCTGTGCTCTGGAGGGACACAACACAACCGTCACTGCAGACGGGTAACGTGCAGCCACACGTAAATTAAGAGCAGCAAAGAGCCACAAGAACCAGACACAGACGGGGGTCGGTTACTGACCGCACTCGTTCCCTGACCCGACGGGACGCTCCACATCGGCAGGGGACGTGCAGCACGAGCGCCACCATCGGGTCAGTTTCTTTGTGGTCTCCATCCTTTCGCAACAGTTTACGTCGGGTCCTCGTGCTACGAGTTACCGACTTTCAAAGGCACAAACATTTTTCCTATTGTCAGTACAGACCCCCGACCAGCACATTTCACATTTAACCCTGCACGCGTTTACGGAATAAACCAGTTGGCGCCGAAGAGGAATTTGCAGATAATTTGTTTTTATATTTTCAGTAATCACGTTAATGCTGCTTAAACTGACAAATAAGTCTTACATTTTTAATTTATTACAGCTACAGGCACAATTTCTACAAAACCTTCCACACAAATAAATCGCAGTACTTTCATTTTATTACCGGTTGATTTTATTACCGTGTTACATCATTACGTGGCCCACATCCGTCGAACGGATTTTTGGCGAGCGGAGAGGTTGGCAACTTACGGAGGTGCATCAGTACGGTGCCAGGCACATAATCCACAGCTTGTACAGCATCATACACGGTTTTGTACAGATATAAAAAAACGTCGCCTACTGAATGCCAGCTAACAGTCTGGTTATTGCTGTGCACAGATACACACAGATCCTTCCTTCTGTTTAGCACTCAGACAAAAAACCTTTTGTCTACCTGACATTTTATTGCTAAATGATTAAACAAAAAAAAACTTTGCTTGAACAGCTGCATGTGCATTAGATGGTTACATCAGATGGTTAGCGTGGCATCAAAGGCCACTGCTAGCTATGAGTGGCACCACAACGGGGTAAAATAGCACAGGTGGTGACACATTCCCTGCATGGCGAGAGCATGAGGCGAGGGGGTGGCTTTTAGGGGGAAATGGCACAAATGGAAACTCATTCTTTTGCAGCAAGTGGCGAGATGCGACGTTGGTGAGATAACTGGGGGGGGAGTCGATAATGGCACAAGTCTCCTTATAAAGTGGACAAACACAGACAAGTTTTAAAAGAAGTCTTTCCCTGTGTTTCTCTGGAACACAGTCAACCTGCGTTTTCTGAGAATAAATCAAGGGATGTCTGTATTATTAGGCTTTTAGACCAGAGAGGGGGTATGTTACTATGCAGAGAAGCAGGAGGCCTAAATGGAGGAAGTAAAAAGGTTTTTGCAAGCAGAGAAGCTTCAGAGCAAAGAGAAGGCTCACCCAGGGAGGAGAACTGCTTGTGTAAAGCCAAGCGTGACTGCAGACGGCCCTGCAACAGCTTCATGGTGGTCTCCATGTGGCTGGCACTCAGGGACTTCCCTCCAGGGACAGCCTGCAGACGGTCGCACACCATCACACACACAGAGCAAGCACAACCTCCGGAGTAGAACACGTAAGTGTTGTGCAGACTAATAAATGTCACTGACAATCAAGTGTAAACAGGTACAGAAAAGGGGGAACATCTGCCATTATTTGGGAGTCATACTGTCCACCATCGGTCACTGGAAAAATCCACGTGATGCAGTTACTGGGCTCAGGTCAATGGCAGCACTAAAATTCAGCAGTATTTTGAAGGGGGGAAAATTTTTTAAATATTCAAACAACTCCATGTTCATATTGAAAATTAGACACATGTGCATGTACAACCAGCCTTTGGACACATGTCCGACTGTCCTTTACCTCTGGCCTGTCACTAGGGAACTGCAGACCGCCGAGATTCTGCACCCAGATGTAAGGATGACCCATCTCGCTCACGTAGTCGCCAAAAGTGATGATCCTGTGGGCAGAGAGACCTCCTTTCACCTTATGTCCCACTGATATCTTTCCCCTGCTCCCGGTACATCCTCCACAAAATAAGAACCTCACAGGTGACAGGACGCTTGTAGCTCATTCAGCAGCTTACGAATTCCTCCTCACGCAATTCAGGAGCCAGGACCAAACATCTGGGAGATATTAACCTCGTTGTCTTTTGTGTAAAGAGCTATGTGAAAATTTGCCTCACCCCACTTTGTCAAACTGGTAGCGGTTGGCTGGGTTGGGCGTCTCGATGCCTTGGTCGTTGGCGTAGAGACAGCTGAGCAAGGTGTCTGGATTCAGCAGCTCCCTACACAACAAAGGGACAACTGTCAGGCAAGCAACCCCTCCGTATGCCATCACACAAAGTGTGGCAGAACCATCTGCAGGAACGTACCCGGCACTTACGGCCCCCGCCAGGTCCGTGGATGTGGACACCTTCACCTTCACCGTCATGATGTTGAGGTTCATCAGGTAGTAGAAGTAGAGGTGGAGAGCGCTGCTGTCTGTCAGGAAAGCAGATGTGCACAGTGGTTTCCGTCAACGAACACAGCCGCGGAAACCTGACCACTGCAATAACACACCTGTACACGCTGGCTATCTACCCACAGAGATGTTTCGATGGTGGTAATAGCTCGCTCAGCATTACAAGAGCAGACACACCTGGTATGGAATCAATCAAAAACCAGTCAATAGGACCTTTCTCCAAGGGCAGACCAGATATTTCACCCGAGAACCACAACAGCGCCATGCTCGTCTACCCCACACAAGTCAATAATAACCGAGTGCTGGCTGATACCTCGAATGCAGAGCATGAAGAACATTTAAGTGGCGTGTAGGTCAAAAGAAGGTGGACCTTCCACCAACTCATGAGCACAACCAAGCTGCTGAGCAGTGATGTCATCACGTCCAGGTTAAACTGATTCCTCGAGTAACTCAACTATTCAAAATCTTCAATTCAAATGTTCTGCCTTGAAAACTCAGATCATCTAGGCATTACATCGCTGTGGAACAGCAGACGACAAAGCGCGTGGATGGCAATTCGGGACGATCAGTCCACAATGTTGACTTGTTCGCTTTTATTTATGTTACTTAAATCACTCCTATTTGGTTTACCTTGGAAAGCAAAATGACATTTTTGGTTTTTTTATTCAATATTCAAAAAACACATTTTCTTTGACACTCAAATTGTCATCAAAATGGTTCTTAACAGCTAAACAGGGTTCATTTACTTCCCATTTTTACTTCAAACCAAAAACATTCATCTTTATAAAATTAAACAGTCATTGTAAATCTAAGGAGACCTTCCCTAATTTCTCCTCTCCTGCATTTTATTTTTCTAGTTAATAACCAAGTATTTTTCTTATCGGATTACTCAGTTAATAGTCAGCAGAGTACAGGATTAATAAGAGTCTGGAGCTGCAGCCCCAGTCCAGCTTGCCACAAACACAAACGTACATAACAGAAGCATAAATAAGAGAAAAAGACCGCATTCGTTTTCCAGCGGAAGCCACGAGCGCAGAGCCCGGTGAACAGCGGGTCACTCGTCCTTACGGTGACAAAGCAGGAACTGTGAGGTTTGTGCAGAACGGAGGCCATAGTCGTCACTATTAGGGCGTTGTTATTACTGATAAGGACAACGACGTAAACTGAGCTTTTCTTCAACGGGTAAAGAAATTTATGTGAACAAAAGAGTAAATGTTTATAAAAAAAAAAAAAAAAAAAAAAACACTGACTGCACCCTCAGCCAACAGCTCTGACCTTGGTGTTCTTAGACCAGCTTAGAGCTGCATGATTTCCCTTAGAAAAGCCTAGTCCATCTGTGTATCAATCCAGCCTGAAAACACATTCACACACACACACACACACACACACACCTTAAAGAGTCTGAAGCCAGCAGATATTATAGAGCCGCTTTCCATCATTTTAACTCTGTGCTGCTGTGAGCCTGTGGTCCTCCAATACGCAGGTGTGCGTCTGACTGCTGAGCATCAGCAGCAATAACTAATACTGTGGTGCAGTGCGTCCTGCTGCACCCTTTTCCTCATGTTCACACAACTGCTCTCTGTACTGGCACTATGACAACGCAAAACGTAAAAAACCTGGCCTTTGTGTGTGTGTGTGTGTGTGTGTGTGTGTGGACGCGCACGCAGGGACACATTAATACACCTTCCCCGATGGCAGCTCAGGCACCACAGTGGAGAGGAAGCAGAGGCGATGAAAAAGAACGCGTCACGTGGAGGGAAGATTACTATTCCACTGTCAGCGTTCACATTTACTGCAGTGCAGCTCTGATGTGCCCCTCCCACCCCCTGCTGCATGGCTGCAGGAGTGTGTGCTGTGCTGCACAGCACTGCAAAACGCTGGTTGATGAGCTGGCACCCACACACCCATGACCTTGGAGCCCCCAGCAGCGGCTGCGTGAGGCGTGAACTGCACTGAACGCCAGGCAGGGGAGCAGGTAGCCTGGGATAGAATTATGCCTGCAATGCAGAGCCAGCCACTCCCAACCAGTAGAAGGTGGCCCCCCCCATCTGCTCAACAGGAAAGTAAGAGGAGATGCAATGGATGTGTGTCACTAAAACTCTGGACAACTGCGCAAGCGACACAATGGCAGCCAACATGGGAAACAGCCAGCCAGTCCTCGTGTGGCTCCATTAATGACTGACCACAGCACACCCAAGAGGCTGTGGAAGACAGCGTGTATTTAAAGTAGTAAAGAAGGACTAGAAGAACAACAACAAAAGTAACAACACGAGCAACTCAGCACGGCAGCGAATACTGTTGTCTCCTGCAACGCACCGGGTCCAAAGTGTCAGTACAACACAGCAACACGTTGAGAACAACTACAGAATCAGGCAACCGATAAAAAGGACCTTTCAATAAAAGTATTAAAGTTATGTATAAATAGGCTGCATTTCTGAAACCCATTAAGCCTCGTCGCAAAATAAAAACAAACTTCAATGAATATGTAAATATGTGCACACATATAAACACATGTTTAAATGTCCCACAGCATATATGGGTAAATCATGGTAATGGTAAGTGAACAGTGTAAAAAAAAAACAAAAAAAAAAAAACAAACAAAGTTACACAATTACAACCATTTTCAACTGATGTAAGATTTGTGGGCTTTACATCATGGATCATAAGTCTCAAATCACAGTAACAGCGGAAGTAACATAACTAAGACAAGGATTTGAAGGATTAATAATATTAACATAAATGATTGGTGGTTTAAACACCAATATTGACAGAGCGCATCAGCAGTGGTAAACCCTGTGCTGGGAGGTATTATATAGGTCTGCGTGTAGCTGGACAAACACACCTACAAGCTACACAAGACATTGTACCGCGCACTATTACATGTGGCACAAGCTGTTTTGCAGGCATTCCCTCACCCACCTTTACACTTGAGGTCCACACAGAGGGACAGTGGGTGGCGCTTCAGCATCTCCTTGCGCTTGTCGTCCAGCTGCAGGCCAAGCGTGGTCCTCCGGCGCTTCTGCAAACACGGTGGCAGCGCAGTCACTAAACATCATGCAGCTGCTCAGGTCCTGAGGCCTACTTACACACCGAACCCCACTCGGGTGACCTGTATGAATAAACTGTGCGCTGAGGGAGGGGGGCCGAGTGGGAAAAGGCTCTGGAATTTAGAGCCTTTTAGAGTACAACACAGCATCTCTTCATCACTGTGATAAAGGAAGTTATCGATTAAAAAAAGTGTCCTTTGGCACACAGTGAGCTGGGGCAACTGAGGGAGCAGCAGAACTGGACACCGGCCCTCCAGCAGCGAGGCGATGTACCCGCTGACCCCCACGCAGGCCTGTCAATTGGCTGACTGCATAGGCTCGACTCACGTTGGCCTGAAATGCCACCTAGTGGCCTGCTGGGATGCTGGCTACACAGTAGGGCACTGAGTCAGAGCGGAACTGCTAACCGTGTTCTGCGACTCCTCCTCGGCGTCAGAGTCGCTCTCGTCATCTGCAAAGAACACGGAGACACAGCCGTCAGGTTCACGCTCATTAACGGCTCCTCGTACCCACAACGTACCTACTGCACATTACTCCTACTAAATCTGTTGGGTCACTACTATCCAACATAACACACATCATAAAAAAAACCAACACTGTATTTCAACCTCTAAATAAGCAGTGCTTTAAGACCCATGTGCTGACTGTGCTCTGTGGAGAGCAGCACATGCACCACGTATTGAATGCAGCGGTGAGAGAAGCAGAGACTGTTCTGGGGCAGCTGCTCTCTTCCTCCTCACTTACCCTGGGAATCCTCCGGTGGCTTAGACAGGGCTTTGGCCTCATCCACATCACCGCTGATGGAGACGCTGATGTTTTTGTCTGCAACAAAGAGCCACAGACGAGCGCCTGACTCCCACAATCCATACTGGCAAAGGCCGAACGAGAGCAGAGTCCAAGCTCTGGCACAACACAGTGCTGAAGACACTGAGCCAAAGCACCTGAGATTTACTGACATCAACACTGTAATGGTTTCCACTACTATTTAAGCCATTAAACAATTGGTTCCAACCTCCATAAACACATCTGACAGCATAATGTATTCGACATATTGTAAGGGTTGACTGAAAAGTCCAGAGACCGACTGGCCTGCATGGCTGTGGGGAGTCAAGGTCAAGGCCTTGTCAACGTACACTAGTAGCAGGACTGGTTTTTTCCGGTGCGTCAGTCATTACACTCAACGGTTTAACCCCTATTTAACCCTGCGCTCATGAGCCATGTTTTCAAAAAGGGGTGCAACTGAGGTTTGTGTGAAGCTCGGGACAAACGGTCAAGACACTTCTGAAACATCAAATAGAGCAGATGGATCAGAGACAATGAGCAGGGTAGGGAAAAGTTATAAACAGCTAAAAAAGCTACAGTTGCTGCATGTACTAAGAGAAGTTTTTTGGGGTGCTGTGAAAGCGGGAAGGAGGAGGGCACTTTGACGGTCCTCAACCTAAAGGAATCTTCAGGTGCAAAACAACAGGTGTGCAGTCGTCGCTAAACACCACGTCAGGCAAATTCAGCAGCCTCCATGCCCACCCGATATCGCCCAGTGACTTTTTTTCCCCTCTTTCCCCAAAAATAAAAACGGTGCTGAAAAGAACAGTTTTTTTTTTTGAAGGAACTGCTGCACGTTGCACTCGCACCTCTATAACAATCTGGAAGTGTGGTGTCACCTGCAGGTAATACTTTCAGCACAGATTTCTTTTGAGCAGAGCTTGTAGTGTCAACTTTTCAATCAAAGCCTCAGACAATACATGTTGATCATTGCAATGACACTGGCTTGTAAACTAATGATCTTTGGTTAAGTAAATTAACTAAAAGACAAAAGGACATGTTAAGAGCAAGTGCACAGGTTAAAGCCGTTTACAGAGTAGACACAAAAAGGAAAGGGAGAGTCCACTCACCACAGGCCTGGCTGTAGGCGTTCACCTGCACCAGCAGCACATAGAGGGCTGGAGGCAGGTGTCTAGCCACCTCATTCTGTTTCTGCACCTGCTCAAATGGCATGGACAGGTACTCCTGCACCGGAAGGGAGGCCTGCAGGACGCGTGAGTGTGGGGGATTAGTTCCATTTTGAATGCTGCACCTTTCACCCTTAGCCTCCCTGACAGCTGTGTTGCACCTCATCGATCTGTTCAACCTCAAGCTTCAGCAGGTACGAATATCGGTGTGTTGAAAATGGAGCAGATCTTGATTTATCGACTCAAGGTCTGAGGGCTTACTCTGCAGACTCATCTCTCAGTCATCACAAATAGCTCTTCACTCATGACAGCTGACACAGACAGGGTCGTGTTCAAGTTGGCCAGTACCTGCATGATGGCGTTGAGGCCAGGCTGCAGGCTGCTCAAGTACTCCTTCTTCACCTCAATGTTCTTCAAGATCTTCTCCTTACTGGCCAGAGAGTCCTTATACTTCTCAGCAAGTCTGTGGCAATGGAAAGGTGACAAATCTCAGGAACCTGGCAATGTTATGGGGTCCAGCAAACTCCCCAACTACACATTGCCGTGAAGGACGGGACTTGAACTTAGGATTTGCAACCATGAATCATCCTGTGGCTCGAAACTGCCATACTTCAAAAACTTTGCTGCTGTTACGTTCCATTGAATCAACGTCAGCACATGGCAATTATGGACAGCTGCCTAGAATCGTGTTATACTTAGCCAGATGTCTAATCTTTGAAGAGGCGGTGTCCACACAGTGGACCGCCGAGCTGGCAGCAGCGTCCGGATGACCACGTTTGTGAACAAATGTGTAGCACGATACCTTTTCCTCTGTTCCAGCTCCCAGTCCAGGCGTGCCAAGGTGAGCTGGTGAGGGTCCTCCTTTGTGAAGTGAGGACGGGAGATTTCAGGAGGAGCCTCCTCGAAGAACTCACCCACACTGACCAATTCTATCTCCTCATGCTTGGACCTAGAGACAGAGAAAAATTCCCAAGTTACAGGTGCCCTTAAAAGTCCAGGTTTACTTTGGACATATCAAGTTGTTGCAGTATTAAAAAAAATAAAAAGAGCAAGTCATGCATGAAACATTTTACTTTCTGCCCAAAAGGGTCGATGACCACTCTGGCTGCAGTGACTCACTTGAACTCAAGACACTTGCTGATCTCCTTCTGGAGGTGCATTACTTCATACAGGAGGTTCTGCAGTTGCAGATGCAGAGCGTCCACCCGCTGCTTGGCCTGGAGAGGACAGGGTGACACACGCAACGCGGACACTTCAACACACTTACTGCACTTGACATTTCATTCATTGCGAATTTCTTCAAACTTATGATGTATAGCAAGTTAAATATAATTATTGGTGGAATGCAGTACTTCACCAGGACCCCTAAGGACAGAACTCCTGCACAACAGGAGACTACGAGCTGTTTGTATGGTGAACGCCGGTAATGTGCTGCTCAGAAAAGTGGGTGTAGTTAGACGGGCGCCACATGCACGTGTGACCGCCGAGTGCTGACCCCGTGCGTCTGGTCTCGTCCCCGCTTCAGCCTCATGTGCGCCAGTCGGTTGAGCTTCTTCAGGGTCATGAAGTGGATGCAGCCCTGCATTCGGCGCTCCTCAATTTCGACGCACTGCACCACAGAGACACACGTAACAACACAATTTAACACTGGTCAAACTAGCCTATTTCTAAAAAAAACACACACACTTATGCCATTCGCATTTATTTGATGCTTTTCTCCAAAGGGCCCCACACTATTACAGTAAAACCCCAACATAAATCCATTAAGTGGGTCTAAAAAAATTCACCCCATGTAAAAGGAGCAGGAGGACAGGAGCCAGTCGGATTATATCCACATTTAACTTATTGCAGCCCACCTTATGAGAGGGTTTTACTGTATTTATAGAACTTTTCCCATTTATACAGCTGGAAAATTTAACATTGGATCAACTCAACGATTTAAACCTGGGCCTCTGAGTCCATATAAACTAACAAATCACTTTAACCACAAAAGTTTTTCCTGTTCCATCACACTACCATAAAGTTTACGTTTACTTATCTGATGGATTCCTCCAAAGTGGCTTATGATGTTAAGCTACTTACACCGATTTATCTGTTTAAATTGCAGGGTAGTTATTACTCTACCAGTTCAGAGTAACCGCTTTTCTCAGGGGCACCACAGCAGAAGAGGGGGTTGAAACCTGTGTCTTTCAACTGCCAGATGATGGCTAACAACTACAGTTACAGATAACTAAATGTACACCGATTAATCCATTAATACACATGGGTAATTTTTTTACGTACAGTTCAGTGTAACTACCTTCCTCAAGGGCACTACAGCAGGAGGTGGGATTAGAACCTGGGTCTTGCAGGCAATGACTAACCACTACGCCACCTCCTGCCTCGATATTCTCCCGACAGCATAGCGAAGAGCACAGACCAGGAGCCCTGACGGTGCTCCGACTCCACTTACGCCATCCTTAGCCCCAGAGACCTTCAGCTCGTGGATCTCCTTCATGAGCTGGGCCAAGCTTTCGCACGTGCGCTTGTACTGCTCGTAGTCGTGCGCGGGGTCGCGGCCCTCCAGCTCCGCCTCTTCGTTGTAGACCCGCGCATCCTGCACCTGCAACACACCACCTTCTTCACCACTCTACATTCACCTGTGTCCACTTTCAGGTGTTCCTCCCGCCCTCGATTTACCCATTGATACAGCTGGGTAATATATACTGTATAAATTCAGGGGAAGCTCCTGTCACTGCAGTAGGAGGTGGGATTTGTGCTGGGACGCCTTCAGGGTGCAAGGTGGCCGCCGTAACCACTACGCCACCTGCTGGCCATACGCGACGTGCTCAGTAAGCGGTGTGCAGAGAGCCCGAAACGCTTACCGGCTCTCCGTCCCCTCGGCCCCGCTTGCCCTCCGGCGTGCCGCCGTCGCTGCGGATCACTTTGGGCTTCCGCTTTTTCGCGGCGTCTGCGGACATGGCGCAGTCCGGTTCCGTCGGGCTCTGCTGCGGACACACGGTACACTCGCTCAGGGGGAAACTTTCACACACCGCGGATACGCCGCGTCCCCTCACCTCGAAACACACACGACGTAGACGGGTGGAA
Organism: Arapaima gigas; assembly: GCA_900497675.1. Lineage (NCBI taxonomy): Eukaryota > Metazoa > Chordata > Actinopteri > Osteoglossiformes > Osteoglossidae > Arapaima > Arapaima gigas. The sequence continues at coordinate 465,576 of UFQX01000170.1, read as the reverse complement.
GGAAAGGGAGAAACAGCTCGATGAATCCCTGTTTGAAAAGAAAAGGCGCAGACAACGACCGTCGTCCCTAAACGCGCGACGAACCGCGAGAATCGTGACGTATTTCCGGCTCCCCGGCAGCCCGCACTCGAACGGAAACTCGAACTGTCGCCAACTAGTGGCGTGGAGTGCGAAACATGTTATTTATTTATTATTAACGATCTGCAGTGAAGTAATATCTAGTATAATAATAATAATAATAAATATCCCGCTTATCTAGAAAAAGTTGGCTTCCCTTTTGCACTTTGGTTCATTACTGTGACTGTCTCCAATTTTTTGATATTAAAGAAAAAAATTTATAAGATAGTAACATGACAATATACAACCAGCAACTAACTGTACCATGTTTTTTTGGAGCACGTGTGGGGTTAATTTTATTTATTAATTTAGCTGATACTTTCACCAAATTAGCTTATAGCCCAGAGAATCCATCCATCCACCATCCTGAACCACTGTATCCTGGTCAGAGTTGTGGTGTCCAAGAGTCCATCATTGGGCACCAGGCTATAGAACTAGACCCTGGATGGAACATCACACCAATGTAGGGTGCCCCCCCCCCCCNCCTTCCGATTTCACCTTTAACAGTTAGTTATTTTGCTTAATACCTCTGTCATGCTATGGACACCAGCCACCCCCACTCACACACACACACACACACACACACACACACACACACACACACACACCCACCCACACACACACACACACACACACACACACACACACACACACACACACACACACACACACAAGCAATTTAGAGTGACCAATTAACCTGAAACCTTTAGCAGACAACTACAAGCATCCAAGCAGACTAGGTGTAGGTTCAAATCCAGCTCCACCTGTGTGGAGTTTGCATGTTAACCCCATGTCTGTGTGGGTTTCCAACCACCTTCCAAAGACACAAGTCACTTAGTCTAAATTACCTGTGCTGCATAAATGTGTGTGTGCAGCCAATTGTAATAAGTTAGTATCCCTTCCTAATTCTAATGGCCAGTAATTGCAGGATAGTTTTTAACAAAACTAGTTAAATAATTCAATGTGTCAATTTAATTAGTAACTAAAACCAAAACCAACATTTTAAAAACAGAAACACGTAACTGACACACCACCGAAAACTTTACACCTTTGTCTTTATTTGTGATGCAAAAGGCATAAAGGGTGTTAAGGCAAATTACAACACATAACAGCGTGATCCCTTCAGCAGTGATCTGTTACACTTCAGAGAAAACTGCTGCTAACTACAATTTAAACATACAATAAGCAAATTTATACACTTAAGAGCAAAGTATATCATTTGTACATTATTCCTAAATCTTTAAATGACATACAGCAGGTCAAACATTTCACCAATACCTAATTTAATACTACTGTATTTACACAATCTTTTTGACACTTGATACTGAAGACAAAATACACAGTGCCACACACAGAAATGTGCAAATCCTAATTTAAAAGCAAAGTGTCCAGTATTTTATATCTTGACACATTTCATTTCAAGCCTATAAAGACACATTCAGACTCTAAATTGTCCAACATATACTGTAAAATTCCTTGGGCTGTGTATGATTTAAAGGTCAGTGAAAAGACACTTCTGTTGCACAACCCACCCCAAAGTGCTTTATCTGAGAAGTTTGCTGAGAGATTTAGCAGCAGCTGTAGATGTGGCGCACCTGTGAGCCCGGTCGAGGCTCACTACCGCAGGATGTCCAGGTAGCGGACTTCCGAGTACAGTGAGTTGATAAGGAGGGCGATCAGGCGGTTCCAGTCATGCAGGCAGTGTCCAGGGTACCGGATGAACTGACAGATCTGAGCCAGAGTTTCCTGGAACTCAGAGTACTGTTTACTGCTGGCCATGGAGTCCAAGACCGTCAGAGCCTGAGGAGACAGACGAATACACCACGTAAGCAAGTGTCAGATTGATGACTATTAAAGTCTCACTACCCATAAAGCTAAACCATGTTTTTATTTTATGAAAAAAAGAAAAATACAATAATACCTGAATTAGTGCTCTAGATTGAGTAAAAATGGAGCTTGGAAACTACATAAGTGCAACATAAAACAAAACTGATTCATTATACCTTTAAATACAGAAAATAGTTTATTCTATGGATACAAAACATAAAATATTAAAAAAGGTTTCAAAAAAATTATTTTTGGTAAGTAGCGTGTGTGTGTGTGTGTGTGTGTGTGTGTGTGTGTGTGTGTATATAAAGGGGGGGGGTTGTGACATCTCAGCCAACCCTTGTGTGTTTTGGGAGGGCGGGGCGGCAGCATGACAACATTCTCTGTGTTACTACACACACTACACACCATTATTTCCACCTTTCTGAGCTTTGTCAAAGAGCCTGAATTCTACATTTTCAAAATAAAATAGCTTTTTTAGAGTTTAGTGAACCTGACTACACAAAAACCTAACGCAGTGCGAGAAGTACCTGTGCGCTCAATTTCAACACTGGTTTGAAAAACAGTCGCAAATAAACAGACACACAGAGATTCGGCTTTCTAGAAATAGACATCAAGGGTTGCCCGCATTACTGTAGAAAGATTTCAAAATGTTCTGACTTGTTCAAATACCCACTTGCTGAGCTTTGGCAGAAAGCTTGAGGTCTGGTTCAGGCTCAGTGCGCAGCCGGCTCTCTGAGGGCACCTGAGCCAAGAGGAATGCAGAAATACTGCGAGCAATAACCCGGAACCTGAGCGACAAGATGGAGGGATATACACGTTACCTTAACACAAGGGCTAAAGAAAGAAAAGAAATTCACATTACTACTTAAAATCAAACTTGCTAATTACAATATTTTTATATGTAAAAATCACACACACACACACACACACGTAAGAATTAAAGTAGCAACGTCATCTTTACCTTTTAACAGTCACTGCATGGCTTGGCATTTGATTTTTGTGCGAGGTTGTCCACAGGACAAGAATATTTCTGATTTTACCTTAATTTATTTGGCACCTGTCCACCTCACAGGTATCAAAATGATTCCACAAGTCTGGCTATGAAAATTTCTGAAAACGAGTCGTCCTGGGCGGCCGGACACCTTAAAACCAAGTGCTGTGCTCATGAACTGCAGTTGTTATTCTCTCTTACTTGGTCCCAGGAATTTGTCTGCAGCTTTATTTATAGCAATGAGGTGACACTGAATTGTTTTTGAATCTTTTATGACTGCGCTACTGATACCTCAGGTTTGCAGCTGAGGCGCAAAACACTAACGGGTGCATAGAATAATAGTTAAAAAAAAAAAAGTTTTTAGGGAAATTAATGTCTCCCCACAGTACCTGTTAGTTAGTGGGGACTTTTTTCCCAGGCCAATGGCACCTAGGATTCCTGAGCTGAGCCTGTCCTCACCCAGCTGGGCTATTCTGCTCTGCAGGCTGGACAGGATGAGGCCCAAACCACCTTCTTCACCCTGTTCCAGCTGCAGGACAGCCAGCTGCAGGGCCTTGTGCCACCATAGGAACAGCTTAGCCTCGTCCTTCGGGTCACTAAAACAAAGGGAAAACCACACCCAAGATTTCCGTTTGGTATGTCTGGCATTTCTAACATGTCCTGTATGATTTTGAACTTTGGGCTGAAAACAATCTACACTCTTTAGACAAGTGCAGCGAAGACACCGTCACCATATTTTTCTTTGCAAATAGCAAACATATGTTCAAATAAAGCCTTGCAACATCGCTATTCCTGCAACTCAGGAAAAAAAAATGTAATGCTTATATATGTACTCCAGAAATAAGATGAACAAACCCAGAGAACACAAAGGTTGCAGCAATATAAAGAAGATGAAGTCAAACTTTTCCAAATATGTCAGCACAGAACCACATAATTGTTAATGTATGTTAAGATGCATTGTTAGTTTTACACATTAACAAACATTACTTAATGATTTTTGTTTGTGTGTGTGTGTGTGTGTATATATATAGTCTCACATATTCTTCACATAATCATACGTAAAAATAATATTCAATTTGGGCTGAGATCATCTTGGGGCATCAGCAGCCCCCCCTGCTCATTGTGTACTGTATGATTTAGGTTCAGTGCCATTTCAGGACAGTCTGATTTTAATACTCTCGCTTTAAAAACAAACAAACAAACAAACAAACAAACAAACAAACAAACAAACAAACAAACAAACAAACAAACTCCATGCGGCTGCTCTCCCGACCAGAAACCTGTGCCCGCCCACCTTGGGAAGATCTGGTTGATCCAGGCGTTAAGCAATGCCAGAATCCTTTTCTCATTGGCTAGTGTTTGCTCCAGGTTAAGCTTCTGGAGGATGTAGACGTAGAGCGTCAGCAAACTGTTCATTGTCAGGCCCTCTTTGATAAAGTCGTCCGCTGTCAGTTCTGGCACCTGCAGCGAGGCCAGAATTGGCCCCCAACCTGAATACTGGTCCATACGGCACCCTGGTCAAAAGGAAATGAGAGAAACCATCCTGTTTTTCTAGGGTTAATCGAAACAACATGATGTACGTCAGACAGCACGTTCTAAAAATAAAAAATAAAAATAACATAGTATTACCACCATTGCTATGTTGCTTCAATAAAACCAAATACACATAAAGTTCACTTCAGAATGATCTCAGGTGACCAAATACTGGGATGGCAGTCTATTGCATCCTTATAATATTCTTTTAATATATTTAACAATTTTCAATAAAGATTAAAAAAATCATGCATAAGATGCATGCAATTGGGTGGTTAGGGGCTGGGGATGAATTAAATGATAAAAATTATATTGCTCCAAATTATATGAAATAGAAATGTGTCAGTAATTGTTTGGTACCATGTTAGTTTGTTCTTTTTACCATGTGAGAAATAGGCGGAGATGCAGGCTTCTGTGATGCGGACCATCTGTCGCACGGAGGCGAGGCCACAGCAGGCAGCTGTGAGCAGAGGCAGCGCCAGGGGGGTGTGCGCCTCCTTCTGCACCCAGCTGTGCAGTCGAGCCTCCAGACCTTCCGCCGTGGAAACACTGGTGGTGTTGAGCAGAACCAGCAGCTCGGCGAACAGGCTGGAGACGACCCCGTGCCTCTGCTGCACGTCTGTTTCTGAACGGACAGCTTTGGTCAGTTGCTGAGACAATAACACACTGGCCATGTAAATTGTGCAGAGGGGGAAAAAAGACAACCGATGCTGTGATTGACTGGATTTAATGTGGTTTACTGAAGCCAGGGAATGTTCTGGATTTTGCAGACAGTTGGTGTTGTACCTAGTGCGCTACGTCAGGTCTACATAATCTTACCCGGCGGATTAAACAGCACAATACAATCCAAGAGCTTCTCCACCTCACATTCCAGGGATGACAGACTGGCATTTCCATTTTGGTCCAAGGAAGTCAAAAATGTCACCATAAGACGGATGAAGGATTGACACTTTGGGGTCATGTCCTAATAAGGTGAAGCAGTTAACAAGAACAATGTCACTGGTATGTCTCAGGTCTCACTTTTTAACAGAGATCAATAATAAATGGCAAATAATTAGCTTTTTAGAGCATAATGACATACAGAATCATAATCCTGTGAACCCTTTGAGTTTTACCGTTATTCATCTGAGTGCTCTGACTTCCACTATAGTTCAAGAAATGTGTTTCAGTTGAATTGGTAGCTCCACACTTGGGGGGGGTGTGCGTGTGCGTGTGTGTGAGAAAGATTGGTGTACTGTCATTGTCCAGGATGTATCCTGTCCTATGCCTGAGACCCTGTGCTAGACAAAAGGACACTGAAAATAAATGAATGAACCTGCCTGTCAGTTTCATTTCTCCTCATGTGACCTGTGTCATCTTAAACTCTGTAGGCTTATTCTATGTACTTAGAAAAAAAGCTCATTTTCATTGTTAAACCCGTAAATCTAATTTTGCAGAAACTTGCAAGTCAGATATTATTTTTAGATCTGAACTCAAATGTGAACTTGCAGGGCCCACTTTATGGCTTATGATTGGCAACAGTGTTTTCAGTTCATTCTCCCTGGCCAACAAAGTCTACTGTGATTCCTGCTCACAGTGACCTGTGAGTGAGGTGGGCAGACTGAGCTGCACAGCTCAACTGCTTTTAACACTTTCTTCTGCAGGTCTGTTAACACTGGGCAGATTACCGTGTGACATGTCCCTTGAGCAGCAGGTCCAAAACCCGCCGACATCTGAAGCAAATTGATGACCAGCTGTGATGAGGTGTCCTTGCTCAGGATCGATGCGGGTGAGTAGCGTGTGCTTACATAACCCACAATATTCTGGTAGGAAGACAAATCCACAAAGTGCCAGGGCAGGGAGCTGGACTGAGACAGTAAAGTCAACAATGGGGATTCCTGTAAGGATTAGAAGGAAAAAAGGACTGAGTAGAAACATTAAATTTGCAAACTGTGTAGTTGACGAATGACCTTATAAGCTCTCGTCACATTTGCACTTAGGGCTTTAAATAGCATAGTGGATAGGACTTTATTGATCTTTACAGAGAAGTTCACCTTACAGCAGCTGCACACATAGGACACATAATGTAGGATGTGTAGCAACAAACAAAAATCAAAAGTAAAAAACTAAATAAATAACCAACAAATGATAAGTAGCAGAAGACAATCCTTGTGACATTATGGAGGTGGACGGCTATCAGAAAGACCCCTTAGATGTGCTTCTTAGTGCACATAAGCTGAATAACCTGGTAGAAAAAAGGGCTCATGGGGATCATTTCATGGAGGGGATGTGAGCCACTGTGCTTGGTGTGGCTTCCTGCTCATCCTGGTCTCTACCAAATCAGGGCTGGCCATCTCACTATTGGATACAGCTGTCTCTTTGCAATCTAATGGTTCTGGATTCAATTTCTTCTGCCCACTGCAGAATCCCTGAGCAAGGAAATCGCCTTCATTTGACTCAGTAAAAAAAAAAAAAATAAATTAAAAAAAATAATAATAATAATAATTCAGCCAGCTGTATAAATGGATAAATCAGCTTACTGTAGATGCCTAAAACCATGGAGAAAGGTTTTTTTTTGGGGGGGGGGGGGGGGACGGATTAAGTGAAGAAAGGAGAAACGGTGACCGACACAGACAGACCCGCCGTTATCTGGTGGTCACATTCACACACCTCGTCGTGTNGGGGGGGGGGGGGGGGGGGGGACCACACACACACACCTATAAAATATACTTAATCTATTACAACACTTTTTCATCAAGATTAAACACTTACAGTTGCATTTAAATTTCTTAATTTAAATTAAGTGTCCTTCTTAAGGGTACTACACCAAGGTTTGACTAGGGCTTAAAATTCCAGATAAAGTAAAGTAAAAAATAAAAAGAAAAAATGCTCCTTAACAGCTCTAAAAACTTATACAGAAAAAAGCATCAAAAATAGTTCTCCTCAAGTATCCAAACACCAAGCAAACTTACAGGCTTGCTGAGCAGACTTTCCTCCTTGGCCAGGAAGACAATCATGTAGAACAGATATACAACCATGGCTCGGTCCGTCGGGCTCGGCTGGAGGCCCAGGGCACCTTTCAGCACGCTGACCCAGTTCACCTGACACAGCAGCCCTCCTAGGAACAGGAAACAGCTTCTGGGACTGCCTCTCTCCACCTGCAGCCATAAACAAAGCAAATGGTTTAAATTAGCATGTACTACAATGCCATTACAATGTAAAGTTTTTTTTTTTTTTTTTTTTTAATTACTACTAAGAGGATGAAACAAGTGCAACGAACAAAAATACAATAAGCAAAATGTTTGCTGAAGGTGAGGGGCTGGTTATCAGTTCTATATACTTATATAATTTGTGTTGGCACAAATGGTTGTGTTGGACTAATTTACCACACTTTAAGAGTCATGCATTTGAATCTGTGTTGGTAAAATGCATTTTTGTTTATTCTGAGCTGTACAGAGAAAAGCATCTGCTTAATGACTAAATGTAACGTAAATGTCGAGTACTGAGACAGCTCCACGGTATGGGAGGCAATTTGGACAATGGGCTGTCTGTCCATCTTTCCTAGCCTTTCCCTTTACTGAGCCGAGACACCTCATGCACGTGCCTGCGTGTCCTGATTCCCCTGGCAGAAGTATTTATAACATATCGTAAATAAGAAAGCGCAACAAAGAACTATACCAGAATGCTGGACCTGAACTGCTGCTTCTCAATACCTTCTTTCACCCCATACAAAACCATATCGATGAAAAGTGTCCCCCCCCCCAATAGTTTAAATCGGGGATCAATCATAGCTTTTAAAAAA